>JAGSPU010000159.1:0-37920 GCA_019321725.1 Paulownia fortunei | reverse complement strand
TATTTCAATCAGAGTTGGTGGGTGTTGTTCCTCAATGCTCATGACACTCACCAAGTACCCTTCGCAACCAACATCGAGTAATCATTGTACCTTCACTGCTAAAATTAGATGGAATTTGAAATTCTTCACAATGCTGGCAAATATGAAAAACTCTTTCCCAAAAAGTTGAAATGTCACTATGTTTTCCTTACAATCGATAGTAACCCCATACTTTGACAGCCAATCCATATCTAAAATAACATCGTAATCATTCATATCCAGTATAATTAGATCAGCATGTAATTCTCTACCTTTAATAGGTATAGCACAAGCTCTCAAAATTCGATCAGTTTGTCTAGCATCTCCATAGGGGACTATTACACTATAACTGATTTTTGCTACATCTGGTATTCTACCTAGCCTCTTCACATACTCAGTGGATGTAAATGAATGCGTGGCTCCAAAATCAAATAACACAAGTGTTGGAACACTAGAAATATAAAATTTACCTTTCACCACCGATGGATTTACCTCTGCATCCGCCCTGGTCATGGTGAACTCCTTGACTGGTACATTTCTTTAGCCGATGTGATTTTGTTTACCTGGGCAAAATTTAGCAATATGTCCGGGCATTCTGCATCGAAAGCACGTCCTGGTATCTATAGAACAGCCTCCAATATGTCAATTACCATATTTATGATACACATCTTCTGGAATCAGTGCTTTTTCTTGTTTGACCCATTGCCTCATACTTTGACTTTCTTGTTGTTGGCCTCGTTCTCCTTAAAATTTAAATCCTAGCTTCAGTATTTAGATCGGCCTCTACATTTGGACTGGCCTCTTTTGCCCTATAGTCCGTCTTTGTCCCTATTGTCTAAACTGCTATCGAGCCTCCTGTGCAAGAGCGATTCTTAATTCAGCCTGTTCTGCCACCAGTACCCTCTCAGCTACTTGTGAAAATGTCACCCCTTGAGTACCTGCCATATTCACATCCTGGTATAACTCTGGCCTCAAACCCTCTAGAAATCTCTCTACTTTCAGTGCTTTAATACTGATCATATGTGTAGCAAACCTGGACATCTATTTAAATTTACAAATATATTCCCCAACAGTTATTGCTCTTTATCGCAATTGTATAAACTCGTTCATCTTCATCATGTAAACTGGGGCCGTGAAATATTTATTTTGGAATAACTCCTTGAATTTGTCCGAGCTCATAGTAGCAATGTTCTCTATGCTGCTGATCATGTCCCACCAATAGCCTGCACTACCACGAAGCATGAAAGTGGCACACATTACCCTCTCCTCTACTAGCACCCTATTGTACTGGAACATGTTTTCTAGGGTCCTCAACCAGTCCTCTGCAGTGGTAGGATTAATAGCATCCTCAAATATTGGGGGATCTAGCCTCCTAAATCATTCTCCCACCATATATATATACTCCGCCCGTCGTTGGTTTACCTCCACCCGTGGTTGCTCACCATCATCCCTCTGTCGAATCAGTTACTGAATTTGTTTGGACTGTCAATCAATCAACTCAGTTAATTGGTTAATCATGGTATCTTGATCATTAACTAGGGCGGGTGTCCCATTCATCTATGCTTTAGTACCACCACTGCTCTCACCATGAGTTCTTACCATTTTGCAGTGTTGTTTTATACAAGTTTGACAACATATGGCCAATATAATTCATAAAATATTTAATGTAATATATGATAATGTAAAACTTAACGGCGTGGATGTGCTGCACAAGTTCTAAGTTTGTGTAAATGGATAGTCTACAAGATCTCAAACTAGGCTCTGATACCACTCTATAAGACCCACTACTCAACAACTATAAATAAAGTATAATTTGACATGATAGAACATGTCTGCATGGATTTTTTTTTTTTGTAACACTTTAAGAAAGGATAAATCACTTTTTACACGCACAACCCTGTTTAAAATATTTTATCACATAAGTCCTGTATATAGCAAGATCAATATTTATATAAAAGTTTACACCCCCAACGACCACAATATTTACATACTTTTTTTTTACAATAAAGTTTTAAAAGTGAAATATAGTATCAGTATCAAAATATAATACAACAAACTTAAAATATAACAAGCTAACAAAATAGTCCAACAGGTCATCATCCATGTACACACTCTCTCAAATACCCATAGGAGCTCCAATAGTCGCCCAGCTAACAAAAGATGCCTCAAGCATTATAATGCTCAATTCTCTCCTACATAGCCATTAGTAAACACCTTGCATGAATATGTATCTAATAACTATGTATTATTGAATTATGGCATACAAATAGCATGATTGCACGAACTTGAATAATTATTATTATATGCTCTAGTTATGCTTAACATGCATTAGTATATGAAATATGAGATCAAACTTTTGTTTCTTGATTTAACATATTCCTTAAGTGCCTTTTTGCAATGAAAAGCTCGGTATCTCGGTTAAGGAAAATTGATGTGTTGAATGGCCATAAAATAAATTATTTGTATTACTCCATACTAGTTATATGCTTAAGTGATTAATTACCTAAATAATTACTTGAAATATGTTACATTTGGCTAAGAACTAAAAGTATGCAAAATGGTGCAATTTGATTGGTTGGTTGACTAGGTTGCATGGAATTATTCTAAGCCGCATTGCACTTGATTATAACACCAAAGCATCAATTTTTTTCATCTCCTTAGCCCATCAACATGGCTTTTGTCATGAGAAGACACCAAGCATGATGCAACCAATCATCACCCTCCACTTAGCTCTCTTTGAAAGGTCAAAGAAATCATTTTCATCTATATTTCTTGTGGAAGCACCTCAAAAATGACCAGCCCTTATTGTCCTAAGTTTATCCCAAATTTCTACACTCTCATACTCACAAAAATTGAATTCAATCCATAGGAATCCATAGAACACAAACTAGAACAAGTTTCCACCATTTTAAGCTTGAAAACTATTGATTTTGAAGCTTAATTCCAACTTAATCAAGGTATATTCTTTATCAATGTTTC
The DNA here is from genome assembly GCA_019321725.1 of Paulownia fortunei. NCBI lineage: Eukaryota > Viridiplantae > Streptophyta > Magnoliopsida > Lamiales > Paulowniaceae > Paulownia > Paulownia fortunei. The sequence continues at coordinate 34,923 of JAGSPU010000159.1, read as the reverse complement.
TTATGATGAATTTTTAGTATCTTGGATGGTTACATGTTTTAGTATATTTTTGTATGATTGAAAACTTAAGTAAGTTACACTTGAAGCCAAAAAAAAAAAAAAAAAACCAAGCTAGTTAAGCTCATTTTTAGCAAAATTGATAGTCTTGTGAAATTATTTAATTTACTTGTTTCTATTGATTTTGTAATGCTTATATTGTGTTTGGAAGTTTCTTTGAATGATTGAAAACAATAGCAATTAGTTTGCTTAATTGAAAGGTACAATCAATTTAAGTTAGAACCAAATTTACGTCATGTTAATTTGGATTATGTACATATTTTAGGGGTTGTCCTAATAATTATGTTTGAATTATTAGTTATTTAATGATTTTCCTAATGTTTAATGTCTTGAATTAGTAGTAAAATATGGAGTATGCATTATTTTTAAGGTTATGTAATTGATATAAAATCATTTACAAAAGATTGAAAAGTGTATATGAACTTTAACTAGAATAAACTAAATGATTTATAAAAAGGATATCAAATGGTACATGATTTAATTATGTTAGGCCTTTAACACATCCTATCTTCCAAAGAAATTGGTCTTTTCACTTGCTATAAAGTGGACTTGAGGTAAGTTGAAACTTTCATTTGCTGTATCACAAGAATCATATAATGTTGTTCATGTTATAATATGATTGTTATTATTTGTCAAATGATGTAATGTTTGATGCATTTATGGTTCAAGAAGCATGACACTATTAAGAATATAATGAGGTTTTTAAAAAGAAAGTATGGTACTTGATTGATGGTTGGGTAGACAAGGGACGCAGGAGGGACCGGCAGACCCAATAAATGATGGCAAATACTTAAGGTTGAAAAATCGGTATAAAAAAGTCACAATGAATGAGATAGAATATGGCTAATACCTAAGGTTGAAAGACCAGGTATGGAAACCCCGTATTAGTTCTCTTATTGGCCAATCATTATGAACAGGTTTCGAAAACCACGGTCTATCGCTATTAGTTAGGTACCACAATTCAAGAGCCCTAAAGAATGATTTATGAATGAAAGTTATTAAATAGAATATTGCATTTAATGATTTATGAGATGTGCATATATGTTATTTGTTATTGCATCAGTTTCATCTTACTGAGCCTTTAGCTCATTAGATTTATGTGATACAGGTGGAAATGTACAGGTTTAGAGGTTGACTGAGTCTCTAGAGCGGCCGGACAGAGATTTTTTCATATGTCATGCTTCGACCTATTTTGTAGTTTATTTTGAAAACTCTATTTTGTTTTTAGATAAGCCACTCTGTTATGGTTTTGTAAACAGATATATTCAGTTTTGATATATGTATATGGTGTATTTAAAACGATTCATGTTCTTTCTCTTATAGCTAAAAATAGAAACTTTTATTAAAAACCATAACTCTAGTAATGATGAAAAATTAACATTTCTTGATTTAACTGTATCAGTTTGTTTAGGCTCTACAGTTAGGTTAAGGGGTGTTACAAGCATCGTCGTGCTCACCTACAATACATAAACTATATGAGCTAATGCTCAACAAGTAAAGATTAAGCATGTCAAAGAATAATTCACAATATCAAGTCATGCATCTCAAAATGGTATGCCCACAATACAATTCCATGCATCAAAACATTTCTTTCAAAATTATTTCTTTCTTGGGCCCTTGACCAATGCTACAATCCTATGCACCAGAAAAGAGCTCTGCACACCGCTATAATCCAATGGCCAATAATGATATAAGCATGTAAATCCATGCATACTCACACACATGCAAATCCATGCACGCGAACCAGCAAATCCATGCATACAACCATGCAAATCCATGCATTCTTCAGTGCACTAGTTGTGGCCAGCAAAATATTTTCCTTACTCAGAATCATGTTATGCAATTCAAGATTTATCACAATGCTCGTATATAATGCATGCACGTGTCAATGCCTATGTATGTATGCTCAATAGACATGAATAACAATAATACAGGCCCTCTGTTATACACATATGATCTATGATATTACATATAAATCACACATTTACTATGTCTATACATTGTAATTGCAAATGAATCTTTACTTACCTTTCACTTGGTTGGTGGTTTAGTCTAGATTGGTTTAGTGGATAGGTGAGAAACCTATCCACCAATTGTAAGGTGATAGTGGATGGCTTGACTTCTTCAATTTCTAGTTTCCTGAAAATAGAAAGTGGCATCAAATTAATACTTGCTCCAAGATCACATAAAGCTTTATCAAATAAAGATCATCCTATGGTACGCTGGATCCTTCAATTTTTGAGGAAGTTTTTTTTGTAAAATGGCACTATATTCTTCTGTGAGATTCACAGTTTCAAACTCAACCAATCGCCTTTTTCTTGACTTCACTTCTTTCATGAATTTAGCATAGTTGGGCATTTTCTCAAGAGCAAGTGCAAAGTGAATATAATATGAATTTTTTGAAGATTTCCAAAAATTTTGCAAATTGTGAATCAATCTTTTTCTTTTGAAATCTTTGTGGAAAAGGAATGGGAACATTAAATTTAGAAGTTTCAAAGTTAGAAGTAGATTTTAGCTTCTCAGCCCCTGTTTGTTAATTTGATTACCTTTCTTCTTCCTTTGGTTGTTCCTCCATAGGACCTTGACCAGAAGTGCTTTCCATTGGCTCATCATTGATAGAATGTTTCATTTTTGAACTCTTGATTTCAGTTCCACTTCAAAGTTGGATGGCTTTGAAATGCTCCCTTGGATTGATTTCCGTATCACTTGAAAAGTTTCCTTTATATTTGTTAGCATTAAATTCAATAGCAAGCTATCCAATTTAAGTCTCCATTGATTTCATTTGAGCTCATAAACTTGAACCTAGTTGCCCCAACTGAGTCTCAATGTCGTCTATCTTTGTTTCATCCCAATTGAATTGGGCTCTTGTCTCGCTAATGAAAGTACTAATCAAATCCTCCAAAGATGCATTTTCCTTACCTACTTGAGGGTGGAATATGGTGAATTGTTGTAACACGATAGGGGTTGAAGCACATTTTGATTATTGGCATAGAAAAAATTCTCATGATTTCTAAGCCCCGGATGGTAGTGAGTCGGTAATTGATTTCTCCTAAAATTAAAATTATGGTTATTAACAAAATTTACCTGCTCATTACCTTTGGTTTCCATCAATGAAGTGCTAGGGGATGCCATGGATTCCATTCTTTGAGAAGCTCCATTAGAAGTCCAAGTTGCAAATTGATTAGAAAGAGTAGAAATTTGTGCAGCTAATTGTGTAAATGAATCTATCTTAAGAACACTGGCAACCTTTTTAATGGAAGACCTCTCAGAAGGCCATTGATAACTATTAATAGTCATCTCCTCCAGCAAAATATGGGCTTCATTTGCGGTCTTAGACATCAAAGTCCCACCTGTGACAACATCTATTATAGTTTGAGTTTACCCATCCAAACCATTGTAGAAGTATTGTACTTGCTGCCAGTCCTCATAACCATGTTGAGGACACCTTCTTAGAAAATCTTCAAACCTCTCCCAAGCTTCATATAGAGGTTCTAAGTCTTGAGTTGAAGTGTCTTGCTTGGTGGAAAGTACTTAGCAAGGAATTTTTGCATCAAGTCATTCCAACTTGGTACGCTACATGGTGCAAAAGATTGTAACCGTAGCTTAGCTTTGTCTTGGAGTGAGAATGGAAATAAGTGTAGTCTAATGGCATCTCCAAAAACATGGCTTAAGTGTGCATTAGAATCCTTCAACACGCTCCACCAAATTGATTTTGTCGCACTATGCTAATGAGGGCTGGTTTGAGCTCAAAATTATTGGCATTAATCGGTTGTCGAGCAATGTCAGAGTGCAATGACACCAAAAACTTATTTGTGATATATTTGCAAACCACAAGTACACGGTGTCTAGTTTTAATACAATTGTAAGTTGAGTATCGTATCCACAAGGATTGTAATAAAAAATTACAACAAATATTATAGTTCAAATAGTCCCAATTTTATCTTAAAAATCAAGTGATGATTGGTAAACAAAATAGAATAAGATAAAAAGATGAAAAGACAAGAGTGGAGTTCTTAGAAGTAATAAAATGAACACTTTATGAGCAACAAATTCTATAGGAGTGACTCACATAATTATTACTTATGTTCTTTCTTCCAAAACATACCAATTCAAGTTAACAACACATGTAAGTTAAAAATTCCTAAGCTCATCAATTCCCTCTCTCGAGTGTCGAATTGATTATGAGTTTTAATATGAATTTCAATATTACTATAAAAAACTCAAGAATAAAACTCTACAAAAGTTCAATGAATTCTTTTTCAAAACTTCAAAGGTTTCACAAGCTTCTCAACTCTATGATTCCTAGGTTATGCTATCATTATGATCATGTATAATCTTTTCTCTCTCGAGTATCGAATCTCATACATCAAACACTCTCAATTAATGGCTAAATAATTAAGATGCAATCCAAAACAAGATAACACAAACAAGATGAACAACTTGAACTAATATAATTTGGAATTCAAAACATAGGATCAAATAAGGTTACATCATCCTCTAGAAAGAAATATTTAGGGCATCATATATGAATATAACTTCAAAAAATATATAAGAAAGAGCATGAAAATTGTTCACCAATTTGTGAAGTGGAAGAAATGGTTAAAGCTCTCCTTGTCTCCAAGAATGGCTTTCTACCAAGAATGACTCCTCCTTTTGTCCAGTAGCACTTCTTCTATCCAAGAATAGCTCCTCACGTCCAGAATGCCTTTGGAGGCTCTTTGGGGTCCTTAAAATCATATGGGAAAAGCCCTAAATAGGGAAAAAAATCCATTTTTCCCTTTTTATCCACATGGCAATGCGTAGGCGCTGACTGGATAGCCTAGCACAGCAAGGCACTGAACTTTCTATCTTCAGCATCTGTAGCCTCTTTAAACCCATTTTTGGCTGCCTTATATTCTAAACTGGCTTTTTATGTCTTCATACAAATTATATTTCTGTGTCTTATATTTCCATAGGCACTTGAGTAAACTAAATATGACATCTGTGGAGATAGTTATGCTTGAAATACCATAATGTGTCATAGTAGAAAATTTCAGCCCAGTAGTGACTCTTGAACTCGATTTTTCTCATTGAGATCAATAGATTTGGATTTTGTGTAAATATAGAAGTTATAGATATATATCTTGTATTTCTAGTGGTTCAAGAATCAAGTTAAAATCATATTTGAGCAAAGAGTTATGATTGAAATAAGAAAACTGCCATCAGTATCACCACAATTAGATTCTTCAACATTTAAACAAAGTTTTTGGTTTCTCTTCATTTTCTTCTCGTTTTGTGATTACCTACAAAATTTCAAAATAAATGCATTATAAAGAAACAAAAACACTTGAAAACAAACCAAATGTTAATCAAAAGGTATATGAATTGTTGGAATAAAATCAACTTATCATTAGGGAACAAGTACACCGAACATGGCCCACAAGAAATTCTTAGCTGGAGACTTTACTTGTTGAAATAAGAATTTCTGTGTTGCGATAGTACACGACTGGTCCTCAGACTTGTGGTACGATGGTAGCCTTGTGTATATTCTACAACACTTTGATATATCTTCTGATTGCTTGACAAGCACAAAGGGGGTATGTTGGTTGTTGTACTGATATGCATGTAGGTTTGTCAGTAGCCAACACAGAATTCGATACTTGTCTTTTTAAACAACAAAATTTTCGATGTTTTTATAGTTCGTGATTCAAAGACATTGACCAAGGCAAGATGAATCATGATTCATCAAGAATCATTGAAATTTGAAATGAGATCACAATTATTGAATCATTTAAGGTTTTGACTTATAATCCATGCCATAGATTCAATTGAGAGATTAGTTGTCGAAAGGATTATACGTATATGGTACTCGCAACTGAAATAGGTTTACTTACTATTTCACCTAAGACTAGTTTGCCATGATTACTCGCTAGGTGTTTTCATGGATAGTGAAGTTCTTGGAATTAAGGACTTGATTCCAAGTAGATTAATTAATTGAAAAAATTGTTATTCATAAGTTGCAAATGTTGCAAGCCCACTACTAGTTTAGTAGTGAACCTAAGAGGGTCACACATTATAACACCCACTACTCAACAACTATATATAAAGAATAATTTGACATAATAGAACTTGTGTGTACATGAGATTTATTTTTTCTTTGTGTAACATTTTAAGAAAAGGTAAATCAATTTTTACACGCACAAACCTATTTAAAATACTTCCTCACATATGTTATGTATATAGTAGAATCAATATTTATATAAAAGCACACCCACAACAACCACAATATTTACATACTTGTTTATAGTAAAGTTTTAAAAGCAAAATAGAGTACCAATCTCAAAATATAATAGAATAGACTCATAATATAACAAGCCAACAAAATAGCCCAACAGGTCGTTCTCTATGTACACACTCCCTCAGACACCTGCAAGAGCTCCAACAGCCGCCCAGCCAGTAAAAGATGTTTCAAGCATTGTCATGTTCACCTACAATACATAAACTATATGAGCTAACGCTCAACAAGTAAAAATTATACATGTCAAAGAATAATCTATAATATCAAGTCATGCATCTCAAAATGTTGCCCACAATACAATTCCATGCATCAAAATATTTCTCCCAAAATTATTTCTTTCTTGGGCCCTTGACCAATACTACTATCCTATGTATCGGAAAAGAGTTCTGCACACCGCTATAATCCAATGGCCAATAATGATATAAGCATGCAAATCTATGCATACTCACACGCATGTAAATCCATGCACACGAACCTGCAAATCTATGCATACAACCATGCAAATCCATGCATGCTTCGGTGCACTAGTAGTGGTCAGCAAAATATTTTCCTTACTCAAAATCATGTCGTGCAATGCAACATTTATCACAATGCTCGTATATGATGCATGCACATGCCAATGCCCATATATGTATGCTCAATAGACATGAATGATAATAATGTGTGCCCTCTGCTATATACATATGATCTATGATATTACATATAAATCACACATTTACTATGTCTATGCATTGTAGTTGCAAATGAATCTTTACTCACCTTTCACTTGGTTGGTGGCTTAGTCTAGATTGGTTTAGTATTCCTCTCCAATTTTAGATGTAAAATAACCTGTAATATTACCCAATATCAAGCACCATTCCCAGTTTGGTAAGTTGAAAGCACAGAATCTCATACTAAGACCTTAAACACCAAGCTATCTAGGTAACAATTAAGCTTTCACAAACTAGAACCCAATATAGTCTCTCAAATACCTTAATTTCTCATCTTAAACACATGTAAACATCATGTAGTTGAAGTGTTATCACTCTAATCGCATGTACCTAATTGTTAGAACTCAATAGCAACATGTTTAGGCTGAAACATACTAAGTTATCAAATGGGACAAATTTTCACCTTCTAATTTCCTTACTGCCACATTAGGCTTCATAGACTTTTGACATCCTTAGGAATATTTATTCACTCTCAACTTTTTATCACACTTAGATAACATGTAGAAAAATATAATTGTGCCATCACGTTCCAAAATGCATGGGTCTAGGTCCCCTAATTCAGTCCCCTTCACAGCACACTAGAACAGATATTCTTACTTTGGCAGTTTTGAGTGTTTCTTCAATTTCATGCCCAATTTCAATTTCTAACCGATGAAAATTTATTCCAATACTCTTAACCCATATATAAATATGTATATGATGATAATTACAGGTTTTATTCAACATACCATACACTTTTGGAGCCTAAAACACAAGAATACAACAAGGTGACAGTTTCTAGCACAAGTATTTTCTATCAAGTATTTGCAACCAAAAACCCTTTCTTTGTTCACCAACGCCTATCTAATAACATCCTAACATATTTATAACTAATATTCAAAGCTTAATAAGCCAATAAACCTCAAAATAAATCTGAAAGTCATGCCAAACCCGTAGGTTAAGCTCGCCTTACACAGTTTTCTTCTTGAACTTGGTTATTTCTCTTTCCCTTTGCTTGTTTTGCCTCCTTTTTTGGTTGGAATGACTTAGGACCTATTTAGATAGATTTTTATATGTCTTTAGAAGCTAAAATAGTGCAGAAGAAGGTTCAAGTCATGGCTGTTAGCTTATGAGTGAAGAATAGGTTGCGGTGCTAGCTTGAAAAGTCCAAACATGAGGTGGTATAAGCTTGAGGTGGCATGTAATGGTAAAATATGATTGTCTCCCTTTTCATGTAGCCCTTGTGTGTCTCACATATTATTATTTGGTTGCAACCTATCTTAGTCACCATTCATTCCCATAGGTAATTTCTATGTCAGTTCATTAGGTTCTTCACCCGAAAAATCATCAATTCCTGCCCGATTGATAAGTTTGTGCACCGATAGTGTTGCAAACCTATGAACCTAGTTATATAACTTTTAAAATATAGTATTATATGTCTAGTTGTCCCAAGTATATGATTTAAATATATATATATATAATATTAAAATTCGTAATCGAACCGACTCACTTTCTATGAACTTTTCGATGACACCTTTCGCACTCCTAAGGTTACCATATGTAACCTAGCACTATTTACTATATTGATACCTAAATTTCTTCTTATCTCGATACAAAATCAAACACTTAGGTTAGAAAATTCAATAACTAATACCATGCGAGAGCTTCAGAATTAAGTTTAATATTCAAGAATGTTATATAAAAAGAAATGAAATATGCAATGCCAATATAAATGCAAGTAGCATATAAAATCAACACATAATGCATAAATCATATTTGGTCAGGTGAGTAGTGTGAGGTTTGGGTATCCATTTATGGAAAGTAACATTTCTAATTTTAGAATTTATCCAATGGTTGGAAATTAATTAATTAATTAAGGGTTCTATTTAATTTAGGTTAAATTAAATTATTTAATTAAGTAATTAGATTATTTATTTGGAGAAAAATTGGCAAACTCTCCAAGAGTTGGAAAAAAATTAAATTTTTAGTCCTATATATACTTATGGATGAAAATTACAAAAATAATTCAGAAAATTTAAGGAAAAATTATTTTGTTCAAGTCTTCTATTTTTCTCTCCAAGAAAAGAAAAAGAAAAGAAAGAAAAAGAAAAATATTTTCTTATAATCTTGATTTTCTTGTTCTTTGAAAGAAAATCAGTTTCTTATTATTCTTTTCATATTATTGTTTCAAAAACTTAAAGAATCAATCTTTATTGTCTTGAAAATTTACTATGGTTCTATATTTGAAAACAATTAAAAGGATACTAGCAAATCCTTTTGATTGGTGTTGCTCTTCCGTATTGTGAACCTGATAGAGAGGAGATACTTGGATCCATGCGAGTTCTGATAGTTTAAGATAAACAATTGATTGCTTCATTCCCTACAACAATCGGAGTGCACGAAAGGTTTAATTCTAATTTAATATTTATTTATATATTCACTTGAATAAGCACGATCATTAAAATTATTTTTGAATTGAGGGGTTAAATTTATGTTTGATAAAAAAATTAATTTTCTGCTACGTATGCTCTTACGATTATAGCAAACCCAAAAAATGCAATATCTAATGTACCCCCTTTGTGATCGTTAGGCAATCAGAAGATACATAAAATTGAAACACGACATGTACAAGGCTACCATTGTGCCTCAAGTCTAAGGACTAATCGTGTACTATCGTAACATGAAAATTCTTATTTCGACAAACAGTATTTCTAATTAAGAACTTCCAATAGGCCTGTTCAATGCATTTGTTCTTTAACAAGCACCTACATACGTGCACAAGCATCACTACGATAATATCCATAGAGCAAGACATTCTCCTCATGCCATGTATATTGGGTTATTCGATGTCGCATCTCAAGAAGCCCTCGACTCGAAAAAAATTTAAGACCAAAGCCATAAAGGTATATTCCATGATCACCATCAAATGCATAATCATGCCCCATAGCTAAGTTTGGTTTAGGGATTTTATCTAATTACTATATGCAATTAAAGATAAAGAAATTTGCCTATTTCATTAATATGATTTGAAAGAAAGTTTTTACAAATACAAGAGTATAAAAGGCACTCAATCTAATTAGCGCGTCGGGCACTACTCTAACATTATGCACCTACATATAGAAGTTGAGAGGGGATGAAAAAGTAAGTATAGGGGAAAATATTTTGGCAATTCTTCAAAAGAAACTTCCTCTAAACTATAAGGATTCGGGCACTATCACCATCTCTTGTACCATTAATAAGACCAGATTTGAAAAATGCATATTAGATTTAGGAGCATCAATTAATGTTATGCCATATTCTATTTATGCTTCTCTAAATCTAGGAACTTTAAATGAAACTGGTGCTATCATACAATTGGTCGATAGATCTAATACTTATCCTATAGGGGTTGTAGAAGATGTCTTGTGTAGGTGAATGAATTGGTTTTCCTAGCTAATTTTTATGTTCTTGAGATGGAGGATGACACATCCCCTAATTCTACACCCATTCTTTTGGGAAGACCATTCATAAAGATAATTCGAGCTAAGATTGATGTTTATGATGGCATCCTTACTGTGAAGTTTGATGGTGAGGTTATAAAATTTGATATTTTTGAAGCCACGAAATATCCTAGTTATATTATTTTTGCAGTTAACATTATTGATCCCAAGCCACAATAAATGATTAAGTTGATTGCCAATGATGGAGTGGAGGTTGCTTTAGAAAAAAATATCTCCAAGTGGAGGATTTGAAGGAAATGAAGCTAGATGTGCAAGCATTGTGGAAAATGATGTAAAAGTGCTAGATTTATTATCAAAAAAATCAAGGTATAATGTCTCTTATGTTGAATTGCCATTATCTAGTGAGAGGCTTTTATCTTCTGTGGTGCAAACATCTACAATGGAGCTTAAACCAATCCGAGACCATCTTAAATTTATCTACTTGAGTGAGAAAGAAACACCGCTAGTTAGCATTCTTAAAGACCTCACTCATGTACAAGAGGACAAACTTATTCGGGTGCTTCAAAATCATAAGACGGTGATTGGATGGATGATGACAATGTCAGCATATTTTGATGAGTGAAAAAGAGGCGATGTTGGGTTAAGGATGTTAAATAAAGAGCTTATTAGGAGGTAACCCAACAGAACGGAAAGAAGACTTTAAGAGCCTACAATCACATATTTGATCTCTTTAACTCTCATTCTCTTTTCTTTCTATCCAATTTTATTTTATTTAATTCTTTATTTTGCTTTGTTTTTCTTATAGCAATCCAACCCTATTGCATTTAATTCTTTATTTTAGTAGCTTAGGCTTATATTGAGGACAATGTAGGGATTAAGTGTGGGGGTAAGGATTTAGGAATTATATTGATTTTTTTTCTTTTTTTTGGCTTTTTTGTGTCTAGTTTTTCAATTTTTGAGTCCAATGTATTCTTCCAACTTCTATGATGAGAATTGAGCATGAATGATATGGTTGTGTTTGATGATAGGTGTTATTTTGGACCTTGATGTTATTATTTGGTTGATATATTTTCATGATGATTTGCTTAACTCTTTTTGCAGAAATAGCTATGTTATTTGGTATGGAGACAAGCATATCAAATAGGTAGTTCTTATACCCTCACTTTAATTATCATTTAGGTTTTGACATGTGGGAGTTGAATAATAGAACTCTTCCAAAGGTCTGTCGAGGTGAACAACTGATTGAGCATCACTTGAAAAATGATGATGGCAATTAGGCTTTCTAGCATCATGGCCAAATCAGCTTGTTTCCTATGTAATGTTCCAAGAGAACATCCCCTATAGTGAGCCAGTTTTATCCTTTCATTAAATAAGGTTTTTTTTGTGGTAATCATATCTTCTTACCTAGCCTAAATATAATATTATCCTACCCTTGTTCTAAAAAATAAATTAGAACTTGAAAGACAATTCAATGAGAATGTGAGCTTGTAAAAAAAATTGGGTTGAAATAGAAGATAAGTGTGGGGGAGCTCAAAGAAAGAAGAAAATAAGGGATATATATATATACAAAAATGAAGAAAAGAGAAAAAGAAGGAAGAAAGTTGCAAAATGTTGAATTTTTTTTGGGAGTTGTAACTAAAAATGGGGTATTGCAAAGTTAATAAGAATGATGAAGAAGGGCCCAACACAATGATATTAGGCCCCAATGTTGAAACTTGTGGATTATGAGAATCATTCCTTGATGAGATTTATGTCTCTTATTCCATGAAGTTTTTAGAACTTTTGTTGCATCATATTCCTTTCTTTCATATGCCACATACTACCCCAATGGCCCCATTATAATAATTGTTAAAGATCTTTTGATTTCATGTGGTACCTTCAGTGTAGTGGAGATGTGTGTCAAATGAGGAGCCTATGATGTTCGACTCTTTCATTAGAGATTGAGTGATGGCTTTTGTGAGGTTCTATGGGAATTCACTTATTTGAATCATGCATAGTGTCATCACTATTGATAATGGCTGTTCACACACAAATTTGAGTATGATTGTTATGGAAGTGTATTTACTTTTGAATAACTAAGAGTTTGATTCAACACTTATTTGATTTCATTGTCAAATTACCTTGTTGCCCCTTAAATTAAACGTCGGAAGTTGGGTGTCATAGGTGTTTGTGGGTATCACCACTGGAAGTCTAGCTTATTCCATGTGCTAAATACAATTCTGATTTCTTACAAAAGTGGATTAACTTAGATTATGTTTATGTCTTGTTTTAGGTTTGCTCGAGGATGAGCAAAGGTTAAGTGTGGGGGAATTTGATAAGTGCATATTTTGTATCAATCTCTATGTCTTCCTAGCTTTGTTCTTGTTAATATTAGGTTTTTACAAATGTTTTGTGTGTGATAGGAGTTTGTGAATCAATAGATCGAAAATGAGCTTAAACAAAGTTGAAACATGCATTCTTGGGCCAAATATCATTGACATGGTGCTACTACTGCAGTTTTTGAATTTTGGGTATAGATTTCTGATCTAAAGCCATATTAACCTGATTCTTGACTCATTAGCAAGCTAAGTGATAGTTGTACAACTTTCATGTTGATAACTTATCACAGTTCAATTTATTTCGAAGACAAAAATTTGGTTAAAGAGTCAAGAGTACACTGAAACATTCAAATATGGCAGCCTTTGTATTTTTGGTATAACGTTTTCTAAAAATGTGATATGGATCTCATTCAAGTGGCTAAAATAAGCTAACAGATAAAGCTACAACTCAATTTATTTCAAAGAGAAAAATTTAGTTAAAAAGTCAAAAGTGTACTGAAACATCCAGATATAGCAGCCTTTGTAGTTTTGGTATAACGTTTTCTAAAAATGTGATATGGATCTCATTCAAGTGGCTAAAATAAGCTAATAGATAAAGCTACAATTCTTATGCAGACACCAAAAGTCAGTTATTTCTAGAAAGAGGTAAAACATCAGTTGGAAGGGATTGAATAATGTCAAAGCACTAAAGTGAAGGAGAAAAATTGCTGCTACCGCGCCTGGGCGCCAAAGAAAACTAAGGCCATGGCACTTAGGCACCAAAATAGAGCAATTTGTGCCTAAGCACCAAAACGTGGAGCCTAGGCTCCATCTGTGTAACAAAATTAATTTTTTTTGCTTGGAGGGATGACAAGTGGTGGCCCTTCACACTTTTTGACACATTTTTAGATATGTATATACTTGATACATATAATACATCAGACATATCCATATATACACTCTAGATTCCTAAAATCATAACACATATTACACACTCTACAACAAATTTACACATACCATCTCATGCTTTTCTCACACACTATCCATTCAACACACATACTATTTTTCACTCACAATCTAGAATTCATTCACCTTTGGAAGTAATCTTGGGGTCTTGGGCATCAAGGAAGATGAAGTGGAAGAGGTTTTGAGGAGGAGACATCCATAATCCACCATCAACCTCAACTATTTTCTTCAACCTTTAAATTTCTTTGGCTCCCAATATTGTTAGTTGTAATTTTCTTGTCATTTTTTATCATATTAGGCTAGAATTCATTTTTGGTTGAGGGTGATTCAGAGCCCTAGATATGGTTCTTGTAATTAAATATTTGGTATTATTGATCAACTTTCCAATTAAAGTTATTTATGTTTTTCTATACTTAATGTTTTAATGGGTATTTTCTTGTTTTGTTTTGGTGTGCAACCAAATTGAGTTTGAGAATTCCCTATAACTAGATTAGAGATTTAGGATACGTAATTGTCTTAAATTTCTAATCATGTGTAGTAAATTATGATTAATGATTATGGGATATGTGATACCTAAACCTTTCACTACTCACCTAGTCAAATATGATTCATGCATTACGTGCTATTTTTATATGCTACTTGTATTTATATTAACATTGCATATTTCATTTCTTTTATACGATATTCTTGAATATTGAATTTAATTCTGAAGCTCTCTTACGGTATTAGTTATTGAATTTCCTAACCTAAGTGGTTGATTTTGTATTGAGATAAGAAGAAATTTAGGTATCAATATAATAAATAGTGCTAGGTTACACGTGGTAACCTTAGGAGTTCAAAAGGTGTCACTGAAATATTTATAGAAAATAAGTTGGTTCGATCATGAATTTTAATATTATATGTATATTTAAATCATACAATTAGGACAACTAGACATACAGTAATATAATTTAAATGTTATATAACTAGGTTCATAGGTTTGTAACACTATCGGTGCACAAACTTATGAATTGGGCAAGAATCGATGATTTTTCAAGTGAAGAACCTAATGAACAGACATAGGAATTAGCTACGGGAATGAATGGTGACTAAGATAGGTTGCAACCAAATAAGAATATGTGAGACACACAAGATTAGGGCTGTAAGATAAGGAAGAAAATTAGATTATACAATTACATGCCACCTCAAGCTTATGCCACCTCATGCTTAGACTTATCACGCTAGCACCTCAACCTATTCTTCACTTTTAAGCTAACAACCATGAATTGAACCTTCTTCTGAACCATTTCAACTTCTAAATACATATAAAAAGCTTTCTAAATAGTTCCTAAGTGATTCCAACCAAAAAAGGAGGCAAAACAAGCAAAGGGAAGGAAAAATAACCAAGTTCAAGTAGAAAACTGTATAAGGTGAGCTTAACCTACGAGTTTGGCATGACTTTCAAATTTATTTTGAGGTTTATTGGATTATTAAGATTTGAATATTAATTATAAATATGTTATTATTTTATTAGATAGGCGTTGGTGCACAAAAAAAGGGTTTTTTGGTTGCAAATACTTGATAGAAAACACTTATCCTTGAAACTGTCACCTTATTGTATTCTTGTCTTTCAAGCTTCAAAAGTGTATGGTATATTGAATAAAACCTATAATTATCATCATATACATGTTTATATATGGGTTAAGAGTATTGGAATAAATTTTCATCTGTTAGAAATTGAAATTGGGCATGAAATTGAAGAAACACTCAAAACTGCCAAAGTAAGAATATATGTTCTGGTGTGCTGTGAGGGGACTGAATTAGGGGACTTAGACACATGTGTTTTGGAAACGTGATGGTACGATTATATTTTTCTACATGTTATCTAAGTGTGGTAAAAAGTTGAGAGTGAATAAATATTCCTAAGGATGTCAAAAGTCTATGAAGCCTAATGTGGCAGTAAGGAAATTAGAAGGTTAAAATTTATCCCATTTGATAACTTAGTATGTTTCAGCCTAAACATGTTGCTATTGAGTTCTAACAATTAGGTACATGCGATTAGAGTGATAATACTTTAACTACATGATGTTTACATGTATTTAAGATGAGAAATTAAAGTATTTGAGGAACTATATTGAGTTGTAGTTTGTGAAAGCTTGATTGTTACCTAGGTAGCTTGGTGTTTAAGGTCTTAGTATGAGATTTTATGTGCTTTCAACTTACCAAATTGGGAATGGTGCTTGATATTGGGTAATATTATAGGCTATTTTACAGAGGAGTTGTTGAAGATGTATTGGTAAAAATGGATAAATTCATATTTTCTGTAGATTTTATGGTGTTAGATATGGAGAAAGACCAAGAAATTCCTTTAATTCTTGGTCGACCATTCCTTGCTACTGGATGTGCTTTGATTGATGTGCAATGCGGTGAATTAACTTTAAGAGTTAATAAGGATGAAGTAATGTTTAATATTTATCATGTATTGAAGTTTCAAGAGGAACCACATGAAATGTTAGAAACTTGCTTGCATGATCATTTTCTCAAACAAATTCCTATTAAACCTTTAGAGCAATGCATTGTTCATTCCATAATGTAAGGTAATCACCATGATACTGATAATTATAATTTAATGCATTACTTGCTCTTTCTTGAATTAGGTGAGGTGGAGTTGAAGAAGGATCAATGCAAGAAAGCAATAGTAGATTCCACAATCAAGGAACAAATAATATCACCAGAGTTGAAAGCACTTCCCGAGCATTTGTGATATGAATTTCTATGTGCTAACAACATTTATCTGGTAATTATTTCAGCATCCTTATCTTCTTTAGAGGTTGAAAAGTTGCTTATTGATTTAAGAGAGCATAAATCTATTATTGGTTGGTCAATTTTTGATTTAAAAGGCATTAGTCCTTCAATTGTTATGCATAAAATCTTAATGGAAGAATCTTACAAACCATCTATTGAACATCAACATAGTCTAAATCCTATAATGAAAGAGGTTGTAAGAAATGAAGTTTTAAAATGGTTGAATGCTGGAATTATTTATGCAATTTCTAATAGTTCTTGGGTGAGTTCGGTTCAAGTAGTTCAAAAAAATGGTGGCATGACCATAATTTAAAATGATAATAATGAACTAATACCAACAAGAACGGTCACAGGTTGGCGAGTATGTATTGATTATAAAAAACTCAACAAAGCTACTCGTAAGAACCATTTTTCTCTTCCATTTATTAATCAAATATTAGACCGACTTGCAGGGTATCAATACTATTATTTTCTTGATGGTTATTCGGGATGCAATCAAATTATCATAGCACACGAAGATCAAGAGAAAACAATATTCACATGCCCTTATAGTACTTCTGCTTTTCGAAGAATATCATTTGGATTATGTAATGCCCTAACCACATTTCAAAGATGCATGATGGCAATTTTTCATGATATGGTGGAGAACATAATGGAAATTTATATGGATGATTTTTTTGTATTTGGTTCCTCATTTGATATATATCTACATAATCTTTCTTTTATTTTGCAGAGATGTGAGGAGACTAATCTTGTTTTAAATTGGAAAAAATATCATTTTATGGTAAAAGAATGTATTGTTTTGGGTCATCGAGTGTCATGCAAAGGCCTTGAGATAGATTGAGCAAAAATTATTGCTATTGAAAAACTTCCACCACCAAGCAATATGAAAGCTATTTGTAGTTTTTTGGGACCTACTAGGTTTTATAGAAGATTCATTAAAGATTTTTTAAAAATTGTTAAACCTTTGTGAAACCTTTTGGAAAAAGATAAGCCATTTGACCTTAATGTTGATTGCTTACAGGCCTTTGATTACATCAAGAAGGCTCTCATTTCATCTCCTATTATGGTGGTACCCAACCATTTGAACTTATGTGTGATACTAGTGATTATGTGGTTGGAGCAGTGTTAGGATAAAGAAAATATAAAATTTTTAGGGTCATTTACTATGCAAGCCGAACACTTGATAATGCTCAACAAAATTACACCACCACTAAAAAAGAATTGTTAGCCATTATTTTTGCATTTGATAAATTTCACGCTTATCTTGTAGGTACCAAGGTGGTAGTGTATACCATAATTTGATCTTGAAATCAAAGATAAGAAAGGAAGTGAAAATGTGGTGGCGGATCACCTATCAAGGTTGGAGCAGAAAAATGAGAACTTTGAAAGGCCAATTAAAGAATTTCTCCGAGATGAGTTTATTTTATCAATCGAAGATAATTTACCTTGGTATGCAGAATTTGTGAATTATCTTACAGGTGGATTATTGCCCCGGACCTCACATATCATCAAAAGAAAAAAAAATCTTACATGATGTGAAATCATATCTATGGGATAATCCCTTGCTCTTTAAAAGGTGTTCAAATTCTGTGATTCGAAGATACATTCCAATGGAAGAAACAAATAAAACTCTCAAGTACTATCATTCATCCCCATGTGGTGGTCATTTTGGACCTACAAGGACAACTTCTAAGGAATTGCAATCTGATTTTTATTGGCCAACTTTGTTTAAGGATTGTTATACTTTTGTACAGACATGCGACCGGTGTCAAAGGGTTGGAATAATTACTAGATGCCATGAGCTTCCTTTGACTAACATGATAGAAGTTGAACTTTTTTATGTTTGGGGGATTGACTTCATCGGACCATTTCCTCCATCAAATGGTCGATCATACATTTTGCTTGTTGTGGATTATGTTTCCAAGTGGGTAGAAGCAATTGTCACACCTACTAATGATGCCAAGTTAGTGCTTAAATTCTTACACAAATATATTTTCACTCATTTTGTCACACCTAGAGCAATTGTAAGTGATGAAGGTTCTCATTTTTGCAATAAAATATTTAATAATATTTTGGTTAAGTATGCTGTAAGACACACGGTAGCTCTTGGATACCATCCTCAATCAAATAGACAAGCTGAAATCTCAAACGAGAAGTAAAGCAAATCCTTAAGAAAATAGTAAGTATTAATCGAAAGGATTGAGCACATAAGCTTGATGATGCATTGTGGGCATTCCACACAGCATATAAAACTCCTATAGGTATGTCTCCTTATCGATTAGTTTATGGAAAAGCTTGTCACCTCCCTGTTGAGTTAGAACATAGAGCATATTGGGTTGTATAACAATTAAATTTTGATACAAAATAATTGGAGAAAAAAGATTGTTGCAACTCAATGAAATGGAGGAATTTAGGCTTGATGCCTATGAAAATGCAAAAACTTATAAAGAAAAAATAAAACAATAGCATGACAAAATGATATTGAGAAGGGAATTTCAACCTGGACAATTTGTTGTGCTTTTCAATTCTAGATTAAAACTTTATCCAAGAAAATTGAAATCTAGATGGTCGGGTCCCTTCATTGTCAACAAGATATTTCCATTTGGGGCAGTTGAGCTCAAAGGTAAGGATGACATATTATTTGGTGTCAATGGTCAAAAGTTGAAACATTATTACAAAAATGAAATTTGGAAGATGTCTAAACATATACGTTTGATTACATGTCTAAACATCAAAAATTGGTTTTATTTACTTAATAAGGTTTTGTGAATCTTGATGCACTAAGTAGTTTGTTGAGTTACATTTAATTATTTAGAGACAGTTTAGAAGGTCTAAATATTTCCTAAATGATCCCCCCAAATCTCTAGAACTTGCTTGATCACTAGTCGAGGCGAAATTCTAGGTGGTATAGCATTAAGAAAATGATTTAGGTCATTTTTAGACCGTTTGAGCCTTTGAAGCCAACTTATACTTGAATTATTCCCTAATGCTCCCTCTTGAACCTATTGAAATAATTCTTTGGACACCCTATACACATTATCGAACTTTATGAAAAAAAAAATCCAATATTCTATCCTTTTTCATCTTATTTATATAATCATTCTTGAATGAATTGTTGTATTAAAAAAAAATAGAAGCAAAAAACAAAGAAAAGAAAATATTGAAAAATGATGAAAATGAAGAGATTATGAATTGAGGGTGTATGATTTGAACTTCATAAAACAAATAGACCCCCATTGCATACAATAATAAAAAATGAGTTTGGGGGTAATCCAAGATCAAAAAGAAGAATGAGATGTTCAATAAAAAAAAATGAAGGGATTGATGAAAAAGCTGGTGTTCATTCGTAAAAGTTCTAGTATGATTGTATAAAATGGATAAATTTTAGCTACAATTTTTCATATATTCCCACCATTACCCAAGCCTCACAATACAAGCTTTGAAAGCCCTTTTGATCTTTGATGTTATGATCTACCTACATTAGTGGAGACTAGTGTGAAAAACAAGCCTATGGACTTTGGTAAACACTTCAAAAGTGGATCAAATATGAATAGTTAGCTTTGTAAACCTATCCGGATGATAAATTAATTTTGATAAACTGTTACTTTCACACTCACATACACAAGACTATGAAGTTAAGTGAAACCAATATGCATGTTAACATGTAAACTTGGTATACTTGTCTAATCTTTTGAGATAAGATAAAAAATCTTTATCGACTTTAGTCACCTAATTCATAGAGGGGTTGTTATTGAGAATTTCATGTTTGATACTTGAGGACAAACAACTCTTCAAGTTTTGGGGTATTTGATAAGTTAGTTTTATACTAACAATTCAATTACTTTTGGTTTGTTTTTAAGTGTTTTTGCTACTTTTTAATGCATTTAGTTTGAATTTTTGTAAGTAATGACAAAGGGGGAAGAAAATGGAGAGAAACCAAAAATTTTGTTTAAATGTTGAAAAATCTGAATTGTGGTGCTATTGATGGTAGTTTTCTTATTTCAATCAACTCTTTGCTAAAATATGATTTTGAGTTGATTCTTGAACCACTAGAAAGCCAAGATATATATATATATATATAACTTTTATGTTTACCATAAAATTCAATTCTATCGATCTCACTGAGAAAAATCGAGTTCAAGAGTCAGAATTGGGATGAAATTTTCTACTATAACACATCATGGTATTTCATGCATAACTATCTCCACAAATGTCATATTTAGTTTATTCAAGTACCTATGGAAATATAAGACATAGAGATATAATTCATATGAAGATACAAAAAGTCAGTTCAAAATATAAGGCAGCCAAAAATGGGTTTAAAGATGCTACAGATGTTGAAGATAGAAAGTTCAGTGCCTTATGTGCTAGGTTATCCAGTCAGCGCCTACGTATTACCACGTGGATAAAAGGGGTAAAATGGGGTTTTTGACCTATTTAGGGCTCCTAGCATCTGATTTTAAGGACCTAAGAACCTCTAAAGGCATTCTAGACGTGAGGAGTTATTCTTGGACAGAAGAAAGAGTCATTATTGGGAGAAAGTCATTCTTTGAGACAAGGAGAGTTTCAACCATTTCTTTCACTTTACAAATTGGTGAACAATTTTCATGCTCTTTTTTATGTGTTTCTTGAAGTTATATTCATACATGATGAACTAAATGTTTCTTTCTAGAGGATGATATAACCTTATTTGATCATATATTTTGAATTCCAAATTATATTAGTTCAAGTTGTTCATCCTGTTTGTGTTATCTTGTTTACAATTGCATCTCGATTATTTAGCCATTAACTGAGAGTGTTTGATATATGAGATTCGATACTTGAGAGAGGGAAGATTATACATAATCATAAGCTTATGAAACCTTTGAAGTTTTGAAAAAAAAAATCATTAAACTTTTGTAGAGTTTTATTCTTAAGTTTTTTATAGAGATATCGAAATTTGTATTAGAACTCATAGTTAATTCGATACTCGAGAGAGAGAATTGATGAGCTTAGCAATTTTTAACTTACATGTATTGTTGACTTGAATTGGTATGTTTTGGAAGAAAAAACATAGGTGATAATTAGGTGAGTCATTCCTCTAGAATTTGTTGCTCATATGGTGTTCGTTTTATTACTTCTAAGAACTCCACTCTTGTCTTTGCATTTTTTTGCCTTATTCTATTTTGTTTACCAATCATCACTTTATTTTTAAGATAAAATTTAACTATTTAAACTACAATAACCGCTGTAATTTTTTATTACAATCTTTGTGGATACGATACTCAATTTACTATTATATTAAAACTTGACACCGTGCACTTGCAGTTTGCAAAATATTTTACAAACACCCAACAAGCACCCACATACATGCACTTGCATCTTTACGCTAATACCAATAGAATGTGACATTCTCACCTCACGAGCATATATCATATGTGTGAGTCTTATTGAGCTATTTTATGTCTCATCTCAAAAAACTCTCGACTCATAACTTATTTAAGAGCAAGGTCATAGAGGCATGTTTTATAAACGCCATCATATGCACGACCATGCCTCGTAGCTAAATTTGGTCTAAGGACTTTATCTAATGTGCAGAAATAAAAGATGCAAGATATAAGATAAAGAAAATGTCTTTTTATTAATATGATTCCCAATAAAATCTTTACAAAGAAAAATAGTATAATACACTCAATCCAATTGGGGTGTTGGGCATCCTACTCTAATAATCTCCCACTTGCTCTAACTCTAATTACCCATGTATCTAAGGAACATCTTCTCAAGATGTCCGTTGAATATCTTATGTGCTAAGAGCTTAATAAGTAGGTCTACTACATTTTTAGCTGAGGCAACTCGATCCACAATGACGTCACCTCTACTAAGTGCCTGACCTTCGCACCATTAGAAGTCACTATCCAAAATGCCTTCTTGCAGTTCGACGTTCTGCCATAATCGATTAACTCTTATCTTATCTTAGCCTACAAGCTAAGGCGACTCTTAGTTATCCATATTAACCTTCCTCGTTGCTCCAAGCGCAAAGGCAATCATTCGCAAACCTCAATTATGCAACACGATCTTTAAGTTTCATCCTACTCAAAATCACAGCGCCAAGGCGATTACCCATAGGGTCAATCAAAGCATGGTGATAACTCACAAATCTAGTACCAAACTCATAATGCGAATACAAATATAACTCATTAATCACAACATGTTCTCACTGGCCACAAAAATCAAATTCTACGTAATACCATACTACTCACATGTCTTTAGAGCATATCTCCATACAAAGGTAAAAGATAAGCGATCAAACTGTTCGTAGAAATATACCTGAGAATAATTTAATTATGCGCAATACTATTTTAAGTGAAGAGTGACTGGTATAAATATGTTTAGTCCTCCAACAATATTCGGTGCCCAAAGCATACTCCATCAAAGTGACTTTATTATCACAAAGACAACAATAGCCTCACAAATGTGCGCACAATGCACATTCTTTCAAAATACCAGATTGCCTCCAACAAATCTCACACCACTTTATTAAGATATTTAAGTATATACTTGACAGCATCACATTATTACTTACTTTTCTCCCACATGTAACCTTGCTATAAATGATTGTGGTTGCCTCCCCTAAGTGGTATGAAACGTGCATTTTGGCAATTTATTTTGTCCTTTGGAGGAATGGTGAAGAGGCAGGTATGACAACATGAGAGGGACTAGATGCTGGGCTGTTTTTAAGATCAGGAAGGTACTCAATCCACAAAGTATATTTAAACACACTACTCCGGTCAAGTCAGCTGCTAAATCTGTTACAGCTGAACAAAGGCTTGGTTTTGAATTAAAATCGCATTCCCTGAGGTTAAGAAAGGGAATGAAATACCGTACCCAGAAATTAAAGGAGGGGTTAAAATCATTGTTATTATTCTATTTTTTTGTTGTCGGCGCTTCTTCTCTTCATTGTCATCAATTGTTTGTATTCGTGGGTTGTCTATTCGAGTAGCTGCAAGCAGAAAGTGTCATGGCTGATCTATCTTGTCAATTTTCTGTTTATAAAAGACTTACAGGTCTTGCGTGAATAACTGCATTTTCTCTTAGAATCGTTGAATGCTTCTATTTGATGTATGGTCCTTTTTTTATATTCTTTTAACCCATATATCCTGCTGCCAGCCACCAAGAGATCATTTAATCATGAAGGATAAAGTTATTAAGAGAAGGAGCAGTTCTTTTATGTCTTGTCAACTTGAGGAGATGTTGCCTAGTTGTTTGAAGCATGATCAAGGGCTGGCTAAGTTATGGATCCAGGCACGAAGAATGTTCCTTTGAAATTTTCTGTGAGAAGTCTGCCTCGTATTGCTGTTATACTAGACTAACTGAACTTAATTTCGACTACCTATTTGTATAAGACTCTTTTTTAATCTTTGAGTGTGCTTGAGCATTCTGGTGTGATACTCCTCAACTCAAATGAGAATTTCCTCATCAAGCGTCAGAACATCATATAGTGTATACCCAGAGTCCAAGAAACTTTTCATGAGCTTCTATTCTCTGTTAAGTTTCTATTACCAATTTTGAAAAAGAAAATTTTTAATGAGAATAAAAATAAACTTTCAACTGATTCCCTTTTTCCCATATCATCTCCCACGCTGATCTAGGTTTACATCTGTGGCCGAACTTCATACTGATGTTTCCTTTAAACTCAAATCCTGCAAGTCTTAATTGGGATAATAGGGTTTGAACATGTAAGTATTAACTACAACCTTTGTCTTAAGAAACAATGGTGATTATATTTAAATATGTTGATGCTTTATTGTGTATTATATGTTTTTATTACCTAATCTCAGAATTCAGTGGTATTTTGATGCGTGCAATATTAGTTAATGCATTGATGGTCATCATTAATGTAGCTATGGCTATACATGCTTTCAGTCTTTAAACTTTACTTTTATAATCATTTGTGACTGTCATCATTTGTCTAGATACTGAATTCTATTTATACATGATGATTTGTCTTTTGACATATTGACATTTGAAATAAACCACTCACATTAGAAAATATGTTGTTGATTGTGGCATCGCTTTTTCTTATACAAAATTTATGTTTTATACACGGTAGAACTTCTCAAACAGCTGTCATTGCTTATCCAAAAAACTTTTCTGCAGTTGTGCAGGTTACTTTCAGGTAACGTATTAACAGCGGAGTGCAATCGACCACTTAAGGTTCTCAGTATGCTCACTTCATTCCTCTCCCTCCCCCACCCCACCAAAAAAAAAAAAAAATAGTGGATTAATAAAGAAGAATATTCGAATCTATCAATTTAGAAAAGGTAGATGTTAGCATACTTTTCTTGGGCTTTGTTTTAGCCGAGTTGTTAACTATTGTCCTTTTGGTTGTTTATATGTCCCACCGTAAAATGGGAGGCTTGTAGCTTGGATACATGGAATGTGACAATTTAGAGCTAAATTTGTACCTCTAGTTTTGCCAAAAAAAATTTAACATCCACTACAAAGAATCAAATACTGTCAGTGCTTAAACTTCCCTTTGGTTAAATGATTGAGTGATTTAGATATAGGAATGGCTATTGGTGTGATTATGGAATTTCTCTTTTTTGCTCCTTTTTTTTTATCTACTCCCACACCATCTGCTTGAAGAAAGTAAATTGATAGTACTAGAAGAAGGGGCTTCTGTTGGTGGATACTAGATTGAATATCTGGAGAGCATCAAATCTGCAACTTATGAGATCCTTATCCTGTGTCCCTATTGATATGCTCAAATATTGAGACGTCTGTTGATGGCTATTCCTCCTCACAAGGCATGCCAATCAAGGTGTCTGAACTAGGTTGAATTGAATATTTTCATATTAATTTGTCGTTGAATTTATGTTACTAGTACCTTGAAATGTACATGAAATTCTCATTTTTGAATGTATATCCTGGAAGCTCTTATTCTGATGTCATTTTACCCTGGTTGAGGATGCTTTCATCTTTATACTGTAGAAAATTCCGCATACAACATTAGTATATGAACTAAATGAGAAATATATGTACTAAAATATACATGCATGTGAATTATGTAAGAATCTTACTTGATATTGTAGTGTGCAAACGGTCTTTTCCATGCCACATTCGAAGTAATCCTTAGAGATCATAGTATTTACAAAAATTGATATTAGTGCATCATCACTTTGTAACCACATATTACACAAATCTTGATTACTGGAATACAATTTTAATGGATGCTGTTATCAGTAATTATACGATTTATATCTACAAGTAGCTGTTATAAGTAATTATATGATTTATATCTCCAAGTAATGCATTCATCATAGAATTATTTGATTTGTAATTGGAATAGAGTTGGTGGATATATGTATATTTTGAACCAATCAATATAGACTTAGAAAAGACGAGTGGGTTCTCACTAGGCCACACACAATTGTACGGCCGGTGAGGATGTATGGAATAAAGTCACTAATGTTGTGTTCTAGAGGGTGAAACAAAGCAAACCATATAGTGCACGCTGATTATCTTTATTTGTGTCTGCACAAGCACACATACCTGTTTAAATATAGTCGTCATAGCAGTTAGTGGGAGATTAAGTTGGAGATTAGAATTGTGATATCAGCCACTCTGCTTTCACATTAAAAGATGTATTCTACTTTTTCCATGTAAAGATTTCTTCAACTTTTGCTTTTTCAAAGCCTCACCTTGTGTTCGTAGAGTTAATGTAAAATGGACTCACCTATAAGATGACGTGTTATTACACCTGCTTTATAATTGATTACTCGCCTTAAATGGACCAATCATATAACAATTATAAAATTATGTATTGTATAATTAACTTGGATATGACCACGTTAGGAATGAAAAAACATAATCTAGTATATGAGAGATTGTTTTATTTTGATTTGTCTATGTGGAAAACTCTTTTATTTCCAAACATTGTTAAACATGAACATGCATTTTTACATTAGTAGTAAGTAACACGTGCATGTGTTGCACGTTATTTATATGATTTTAGTAAATTAATTGTATTGTTTAATAATATATTTGAATAAAATTAAGATATTATAAGATGTTTCATAAATTAAAAAATAGTAAATAAAATATAATCAATAAAAAATAAAATATTCTAAAATATTTTATAAACTAATTATTGATCGATATGACATTGCAACAAAACAAGAGACTCACTTTCAACTCATACTTTGTGGGCTAACTTGTTCTCAAGAGATTGAAGAAATTTGAAAAAAAAAAATATAAATGTTAAGCAAGATAGATAATTAATATTAAAAAATATTCATTTTATAAATATAAATAAAATTACAATTTAGTTATATTTATTCTTTAATGATGAATACATATGGAACTAAGTGAAAGGATTAGGGTTTAGGATTAGAAATTAAGAAAAATACATATCCAATATTTAAGAATTTATAGAATTATTTGTCAATTTTTACATATTATTCGGAGTACATACGGCATATACATAATATTATTAAACTACTTTAATTGAGTATGACCATCATAAGTAATCAAATTATTTTTTCTTTATTTACTTGTATGCTGAAATTTTCTTCATATTACATGATTGTTAAGTATCAAAATTTGTACTACAGTGAATCAAACTTTAATGTTATTTTTCCCTAATAAAAATAAAATATTAGTTACTACTAATAATATATAATGTATTACTTATGAAAAAATATTTATACTTACACTCAAAACTTGTCTATACACAATATTTTTAGTGTATGTCTTCTTACATTTGAGGTGTCTTGTTTAATCAACTATTAGTTATAGATATTGAAGTTCCTCTCGAGAGAGTAATATATAATTAGTATTGAGAAGACACTGAACGAGGCAAATAGACACCAACATTTTGAATTATTTGTCCATGAGCTTTTTTAATTATCATTACAAAGCAAATTTTTATATGGAATTGTTTACGTCTAAATTCAAATGGATAAGCTTTATTTTCAACTAACGAAAGTGACACTCTAGTTATAAAGATAAACTTTCCAGTATGTTGCCCAAACACAATCTCTGCATCAATTACGTTATTCTTGAAATCCTGCATATCATTCTTGTATCATTACTCAATCCATTTTATGGGTTCACATTTCTCAAAAAAAAATATTGGACTTTTTTTTTTCAGCACCAATTTATGAGAAGGCAAGCCATTTGAGGTTAAAGAGTTCAAAACATTATCTTCATAATTATAATTTGTGTCATCAATAACTTCATCAAAATTGTTAAAAGTTATTATTTTTCGATGCTTGGCTTGTCATGTAATGAGTTGAATGTGTATTCTTATTTAAGGTTGGGAAAATAACCCTAATAAGTCGTAATATTGAGTTTTCTTTATTGTCAGATTTAATAATCATCTCTTTTGGAATTTTGATATTATATTTAGTATCAGTTAGTTTCTCACCTTTTCCAACTCTAAGTAAAAACTCACTGAAATTTGGATTATTCCTCGACTTATGTTCCTTAATAAAGTAATTTTTTTTTATTTTAGGTTACAAATATAATTTCACCAAACTTGTAGAAATAGCCCTATAAATAACAGTTAATACTTGTCTAAAATCTTTACAAAAAACTATCACTTTTCCACTAAAATCCTCACCATTTCCCTTTACGTCTTTCAGTTTATCAATATTCTTGATAACTATCGTTTTGTGATTGGTGTTTCATTCTATAAAAACAGTTATGTTTGACGTTATAGCTCTACAGCCCTACTTTGCTTGAACATAAAGCACTGACTTGATTCAATTGCATCTATTGGTATTTTGAAACGAGAATGTATTATTCTACCCTTGACATTATTGCGAAAACAACTCTAGATGTTGTGGTTACAAGTACCATTTGATTTATTTTTTTTATCTAAAATTAGCTAACAATGTATGGTATAAAAATCTTTTTCGTATTCCACATGACCTATCAATAAAGAAACCATTGCCCTTTTGTATACAATTTAAGATCATTAGAAAAACTTTATGTTGTTCAGGATTCAACTTTAGCTATACTTTATAATCTTCTTTAGGTATTTCTTCTGACATTTTATCATGTACATCTCTTAAAAAATTATTTTTCATATTATCTATATCAATAGTAATGTTTGGAAGATTATATGAACTAATCATTTTTTTCCCACGTTCTCCAAGAAAAAAATCAGACTTTTCTGAAGTTTTTGATTTTCTTTTGAAATATTTAGACATTGCTATGTATTTTAAAGAATTCTCAAATCTATTGTGTACAATATATACCCTTATCCACTCCATGGTAAATTTTAGGCAGTTCAGCTAGATGTTTAACAGCAAAAGTGCATGTAAAGCTAGCAATATCATTATTCTAATAAACAAACTTAAAATCTTGTTTGATGGTTGATTGCATTTTAATTTTTAGGATTAGCATATTAATGAATATCAATAACTTCAAAATCGTACAGTTAGTGTATATAAATGATGATACTTTTAATTTTTATAATTTTATTTGTTGTACTTTTATTAATTAAAAGTATATATAAACTCGAGAAAAAGAAGATGAATGAAAATTAACACCGAAAAATTAAGTATTTAAAAAAAAAATTAATTCAGTCATTACAAATTAAGTTATTATAAAAATATAAATTAAGTTATTACAAAAAAAAATTGCAGTCGACAATGCAACAAAGCAATAAACTCTCTTTCAACTCATAATTTATAAGCGACACTTGTTCTTTAGAGATTAAAAAAATTTGGCAAATCAAAATTGAAAATTCAGTATATACCATGTCGATCAAAAAAATTCAATTTGATATTTAATTTGTTATGAAAATTTAATATTCGGTTTGATTTTAATTTTTTTATTACAATTTATCAAACTGTACCAAATCTCGAATTTAATTTTTACAAATTTTATAATTAATTATTTTTATCTAATTTTATTTATTAATTAATTTTTTACTTTTTTTTCTTACTTTTAACTTACCAAACTAAAATTAATAAATTCAAAATATAATTATATTTTGTTAAGAAATAAAAATATAGAAGAATTTGAGCTGAAAATGTGATATATATAACTTTGTAATACTGTAATAATATAAAGGCATAATAAGATTTTATATTTATTAGATTACCTTAAAACAATTTATTGTTAATTTTATTTTACCCCCTACATATACTTTTAAAATGCTCCAATTTTATAAATTTTATAATTAGTTCGGTAGAATAATATGTAAAAAGATCAAGTAATACACAAGTAAATATAGTACAAAATTATTTTCTTTTTAATGTAATATATAGTTTTTTAACATATTTATATTCAAATGTGGTGATATAGCATAAATGTTCATACAACTTATTTTTGCCATATTTGATTCTATTGAAAATTTTCAGTCTTTGTTTGGTTTTATTTTTAGTCATTTTTTGAAGACTGTTCTCAAAGAATACATTTTGAAAAGTGAGTTTGGAGGTTGTGTATAGAATAAAAAATATGTATGTTTTATTGGGACAAATGATATGATGTCTTTTTGAAGATATTTTATCAATTATAGATGTAATGTTAATATTATTTTATTGTGGTTAATGAAGGATATATTTAATTATAAATATTTTGTTAATGTTATTGTGTTGTAATTAGTGATAGCATAGGTATAGGATTATCTAAACAGGGTAATAAATAATATGGTATTTGGGGGGGGAAATACCATTCCTAAAAAATACAAATGACAAACACGTTTTTGTATCAAAAGAAGAAAAATAATATTTGGAAGAAAAGTAGAAAGAGAAAATCAATAAAAAATATAATGTTCGGACTGATAATAAAATAGTATAAATAAAATTTATTAGATTAAATAATCTACTCAAAAGATTATTTTTTTCATGAAATGATTCCAATAGTGATTTAACATAAATTCCAAAAGTTAAAAAAATTTAGAAAGTCAAATATTATATGCAAATGCAATTGGGCTGATTGTGATGACAAAAAGATAAGTTAAATGATTAAAATAGATTTTGAATTTTGTGCATAAAATATGTGAAATATAAGGGATATCATCCTTTTGGGATATGATCTTATAATTTGTGAATATAATATAAAATTCATATGTGGTTGGCTTGATAAAACAAATATTAAGGAATCAAATACTCCATCAATTAATGTAATTATTTTCTTATAGTCTCATGGTTCATAAAAGATCAAATTTTAGTTATGAATACATTCTAAATTTTGCTATATTCTTTTTTTTTTCAGAAAGTGTAAACAAAAAATTATAAATATGAAAATGGAATGCGCATTTGAATTGATATAAAAAAATAAATATTATTTTCACATTAATGTTATTGAATATGATTAAACTGGATATAGTGAGGTATATTTTCATGCAAAATTGGTATTTGGTTTGATTTTTATTTTTTATATTAATTCATTGAATCGTACAAAATATTGAATTTTAATTTTTAAAATTTTATAAATAGTTTTTATATCTTATTTTATATTTATAAATTAATCTTACACATTTTCTTAATTTTAACTTGCCAAACAAAAAATAATAAATTCAAAATACAATTAGGTTTTGTTATTTAATTTTGAACTTTTTTTAACAAAGTTAATTTAATAAAATCATAGAATCGAAAATGGTTAAAAGATAAAATAAAATGTAAAATACTTAT
The DNA here is from genome assembly GCA_019321725.1 of Paulownia fortunei. Taxonomy (NCBI): domain Eukaryota; kingdom Viridiplantae; phylum Streptophyta; class Magnoliopsida; order Lamiales; family Paulowniaceae; genus Paulownia; species Paulownia fortunei. Next base: position 3,783 of record JAGSPU010000159.1, on the reverse strand, counting down.
AAATATAATTTTTCCACATATTTTCAGAAGAAATTAGCAAATTGGTAAAGATAATATAAAATTTAGATGTGGGTGGCTTGAAAAAATATATATTAAAGAAATCGGATATCTCATTAACTGATATAATTATTTTCGTATCTTCTAAACACATGAAAATATACTTTTAGTCTCATGGTACATGAGGTCTTGTAAATTTAATCTTATAATTTGGAAAATATTTAATTTTAGTTATAAATGTACTTTATAATATAAGTTTTACTCTATTATATATTTTTTTTAGAAGTTGAATAATCAAAATTATAAATACAATAGTGGAATGTGTCTTTTAATTGATATAAGAAAATAGATGTTATTTTCACGTTAATTTTAACTAATTGATTAGATGAGATATCGTGAGATATATTTAGTTTATTCAAATAGACATATTTCATAATAAAATAATTTTCATATAGTACATCATATCTTTTTCTATTCCAATTCAATGTGACATTTTTTATAGGGGTGACAATAATTCGATAAATCGATGGAATCCAATCAAAATTGAAAATTTGGTATTTATCAAAGTCGAAGAAAAAATTTAAATTTGGTATTTATCAAAGTCGAAGAAAAAATTTAAATTTGGTATTTGATTTTTATTTTCATAAAAAATAGTATTCGATTTAATTATGGTATTTTATTTCAGTTTATCGAACCATTCCACAATATCAAATTTTACTTTTTACAAATTTTATAAATAATTTTTATATCTTAGTTTATATTTATTAATTAATTCAAAATATAATTAAATTTTGCTATTTAAATTTGAACTATTTAATTTTTTTATTTTTTTAAAATTATTTTAATTGAATCGAAATATGATCACATAAATGAACAAAAGAGAAAATAAAAGGTAAAGTACATATATATAATTTTCACATATATTTTCGGAATATCAAACAAATTGAAGTAGAGTTTGATTTGGACTCTTGATGTTGATGTTATTTCCACACCAATTTTAATTAATTGATTAAATTAAATATTGTGAGGTATATTTAGTTTATTCAAATAAATATATTTCATAATAAAATAATTTTCATATAGTGTATCATATCTTTTTCTATTCTAATTTAATATGATTTTTTACAGGGGTGACAACAATTCAATAAACTGATGAATCAAATCAAAACTGAAAATTTGGTATTTATCAAAGTCGAACAAAAAAATTTGGTATTTGATTTTTATTTTCATAAAAAATAGGATTCGATTTAATTTTGGTATTTTATTTCAGTTTATCGAACCAATCACAATATCAAATTTTAATTTTTATTATAAATAATTTTTATATCTTAGTTTATATTTATTAATTAATTCAAAATATAATTAAATTTTCTTATTTAAATTTGAACTATTTAATTTTTTTAATTTTTTTAATTATTTTAATTGAATCAAAATATGATCAGATGTACAAAAGAGAAAATAAAAGGTAAAGTACCTATATATAATTTTCACATATATTTTCGAAATATCAAACAAATTAAAATAAAGTTTGATTTGAACTTTTAATGTTTTCTTATTGTGATTATCCTATAATCTTATTGACCAATTAAAAAAATAAATATTATTTATTTCAAAATTATATAATTATTAAATTAAATAACTATCATTAAAATTAATAATATTAAAAAAATATTTTAATCAAATTAAAAATTAAAAAAATAATCGCATTGTTATAATAACATACATACATCAGTTGGGGATAAGAGCACTACTTGTACCAATGGAGTTTAGACATTATAAAGAAGCTTTTTGCAAGGGTTACTGTAAAAATTAATTCTTGATGCCGACATTGCTTTTTGAACAATGAATTGATTAGGGTCTTTCTTTTCTCTCGTCTTTGTTTAAGAATGTTTAGGATAAAAGAGGTGTCATGTTAAGGAGGTAGAATCTTGCGATTTCACCTATGCTTGGAATCAACTAAACTAATAATGGTGTTGGATCATTAATGGTCCATTCTCCGTGAGAATGGCGTAGCACTCAAGCCCATTTTTTTTTTTTTTTTTCCTGGTTTACAAAATTGAACCGCCTCGCCTTCTCCAGACTAACGCAACACTTGGCAACAAACAAAATTGCAATCTCCACCTTTGTAAGACTTTCTTCTTGTGGGCTGACGGCGCAAGACTCTCACACGGTGCGCTTCTTTTACGCGAAAAAAGAGGTGGCAGCACGTTAAAAAAAAAAACAAAAACAAAAGGTGCAGCGCGTTAAAGAAGATGCGGGGATCATTAGATTCACTCTCAAGTAAAATCATCTCATCGGATGATTACGTGGGTTTTGAATTTTAGTCATTTTTGTACATTCAGTTTTGATTGTTTGTGAAACTCATCTATTTTAACTATTTGACACATAAGTGCAAATGATCACTTTCAAGTACAATTGTAAACTGCAAATTGTAGAGAATGCCGGAGTTTTTTTTTTTTAATAGTGTATAATAATTGATAAAAACTATGACTATAGTCTTAGATATGTTACGATATACATTCATTATTCATTCAAGTATTTTATTTTTTACAAAATAGAATACTTGACCTTCATTTATATACTAAATGCATATACACATAGTGTAACACGAATATTATCCTACAATCTTATAAATATTACATCTAATGTATATATACTGCTACCATACCCTAACCCTAAATCGACGGACGGAACAAGTTGAGACCTATTATATTCACCAAACAACACAGGTCAAATGTGGTAATTAACAGTGGAAAAGGAGGGAATTTTGGGTGAGGAACAAGTGAATAACACTACACCTCCACTTTGTGAAATAAACACAGCCAGCGTGCCTTATTAAAGTGGGAATCGACAGTGATACATTATAAGTCCAATATGCTATTCCAACTAGTCTTTCTTCCACTGATCTTCCTCTCTTTTCTCCCTTCAAAATCTTGAACAAGTTTCTTTTTTGTACACAGTTCAAGAAAGTTGATTGGCACTATTTTAAGCCAATACAAGGCCATCTTTCAGCTCTGAATCTTCACCACCTTATTCATTTACACCAATGGGATCCTTGTACGGAAGAGTCTTCAACAGAATTTCTCATCTCTTGACTACTTGCAAAGTGAGGATCATATCTCCTGGAAGCAGCAGATCTTTCCAAAGAGATGTCGAAGAAGAAGAGATTCAATATGAAAGTACCATTTGTCTTTCATCATCATACTATAGTGTTTTCGTCGTTCGTCTTGCCATCATGGTATGTGAATTTGTCCCTCTGCCTATCTTTAAGTTAAGCAGCATTAGTTTCATGCACCTACAAATGTGTCTGCCAATTGTGTAAAATTCTTATAGTGGTGAGAATAAGGATGAGGAAGAACGATATGGCAATTGCCTCATATGAAGGAGCATGACGTATCGTGTTTATTTATTCGTTTACTAGTTATAGAGAAATCCAGATAGCAATCAAATATTAACTTGTTTTGTTATAAACACTAAAGTGCCAAACTGCAAAGGAGAATTATTCCTTCCATTAAAGTTAGCCTTCTTGCTTCCTATGGCCAATTTTGTGAGGCCTTACTATCTGTGGTGTCTTTTATGTCTCCGTGGAAGTGAAATGATGCTTTTAAGTATTGATTAGCTGTATCATTCTTATTCAGTAAAACTGATGTTATTACTGAAACTTCTTTGAGTGTGTCTAATTTTTTGGGTTCGTTGTACGAAAACGCACAGAAAGAACCTTATCCAACTTTTTTCATGTTTGTCCTTTGATGGGTTAGTGCAGGTTATGCTGGCAATTTTGATAGG
>JAGSPU010000168.1:0-37745 GCA_019321725.1 Paulownia fortunei | reverse complement strand
AATAGATGAAAACGAGCAACAGAAAGATTTTATCAGTTCTTTTTTCTTTTTAGATGGTCAATACAGATTACTTGAAACTCTAACTGGAGGATCAAAGATTCCATCAGTTGTCATAATTGACCCGATTTCTCAGAAACACTATGTCTTAACTGAGCAGTCAGTTTTCAGCTATTCTTCCCTATCTGTGTTTGTTAACGATTTTCTTGCTGGAAAGCTTCCTCCGTATCTACAATCAGCTGCTATAGTTCCTAGCTCGAGAAATGCTCAAAGACCACCATTTGTTAATCTGGATTTTCATGAGACAGATTCTATTCCTCTAGTTACAACCCATACTTTTGCTGAGCTGGTTCTCGGTAATAAATCTGATCCCAGGAATTCCGGCCATTCTTGGGATAGAAACGTATTGGTTCTTTTTAGCAATAGTTGGTGTGGATTTTGCCAGAGGATGGAACTTGTTGTTCGTGAAGTGTACCGAGCAGTTAAGGGTTATGCCAATATGAAGATAAATAGTTCAAAGAAGGAGAAATTGATGCTGACAGGTGGTAAGATGTTCATTGCATTATGTCTGTGATATAATTTTTGCAGATTGACTATAGAAAATTTGTTTAGAATTTTTTTTCCATTTTGAATTCAATTATTCTTCCTATTTTTGTTTTTGGTTATGTATAGCAAAAAATTTTCGTCAAAAAAACTTGACAGTTCCGTAGCAGCCCATTTTTATTTTTGAATTGGATTGTAGTTGAAAATTGCTGAAATTGTTCTGATGGTATCTGCTGCTGAACTATTAGTTCGGAGTTAATCTGCAGAGGTATCTATGGAAAATAATGATCGATGCCATTCTTTCTGAAGTTGTTGGATACCATCATAGGTTTTGTAATTATCTTAGACTAAAATGGGCAAAATTGTGAATGGGAGAAAGTTTTGGATTGAAGTGATGTAGTACAACCTTGGCCCTTGGGCATTTCAAAACTGATGTTGGACAGCTTTTTTAATATAAGTTTCAGTCCGCAAGAACTCTGGTTAATGGATGGAAGTTTATATAAAAGGTTGGGTTGAATATAGATTTTAAAAATAATAGTTGATGGTGAAATTTTGGATCTGATTGACGTTCCTTAGCTCTAATAGGACTTCATAAGAGTAAAATATTGTTTTCATAGGTTGTTCTGAAGCTAGATGTTGAATTTGCAATTGGGGTTGACTGTGCTATATGGAGGATATTTTTTATCTCTGTATGGAAGGGAAGACAACGTGTGTTTTAGTTGTAGGAAATCTGATATGGAGAACACATAAAGAGAAGAAAAGGAGAAGAAAATTAAGTTTTTCAGATGAATGAATTCAAATAAACATGTCGGCTGTCGCTAATTGTCATTTTCTATACTGATATCAGTACCAACAAACTTTTATATGGAACTAAAAGACTTCTTTTATAGGAAAAGGTAGGGCTTTCAATAGATTAACCAATTCAAACACTTATTCTAGATGAATAATATCTTTAAACAAATCGAAAACACGAGAATCCTCACCAAATACTTGAAACGTATATTACGTCAAGCCTATAAAATTACCAATAGTACGCTAAAATTTTAAAATTGGTGGAAATCAACAGTGTAAGTATAGTATGTGCAATGGGGTATTCCTTTCAACAATAAGTCTTCGTGCTCATTGTAGGACCCATGTCCTACAGCCTGAAGTTTATCATGGTTTGCATCATGAATGTCTTTTCACTTAAATGAAGACCGGCCATGAATTAGAAGAACTAGGAAGCAGGAGGTGCATGCAGGCCTATGACCACTGCCTAGAACTCCTATTTGATATTCGAGTTCAGGGGAGCCAATGTGATGTACATCAAAAGAGTTACTCTGCCAATCATTATTTCAAACTGATGCATTCTGTTAGATCATAACTCTCTCTCTCTACGTAGATACCTCTCTCTCTCTCTCTCTATATATATATATATATATATATATATATATAAATGTTCATATATGTATATACATATAAATTCATATGTGTTTGTGTGCGCGCGCGCGTGCATGTATATTACATGCATGTATGCAGGTACATACGTATGAATGCATGTACCTATAATCTTGCAGTTGCGAACTTCATTTGTGTTGTTGATTTGATTAAGGACAACTTTAATATCTGACGAACTTTTGTATTATCATGAAGCTTTTGGTGCCCGCTTCTTGTTTTTCTTGGGCGATTTCACATGGAAGATGGAAATGCAATTGTAATCCTCGCAAATTCTAGCAGTTAGGAGATGGAAACACACCATTAATGCTACATAGGACAAAAAATTATAAGTGATCAATTGTATCTTCTCAAATGTATATTTCATAGGAATTTGATTTGAGTTAGTGGATCAAGGGATATATTGATATTGGTAATGATAAATGTAAGAGAGAAGGCTCTGATTTAGTGGCACAGTCACTTTTCCTTTTTCCTAGTTGAGTGAATTCTTGGAACTAATTGTAAAACCACATCGAAGTATAATGCTCTTTTGTATTCTAGAAAAGAATGGTTAAAACTAGATTTTTCCCCTGCCCCTGGTTTTGGATATTGGGTCTAAAACCACATGAACAATAGCGTAGACGGTGTGAATGTGGGTCCGTGAGGGACAGCTCGCTCAACATTCTTATTATCCTATTCTTATACTGCCGTGGAAATTTTTAATAGGAAACTTGAAAACATACTGGTGTGAGTGCACCAAAATTTTAGACGTGGATCTATAGAATTATTACTCAGTTTTCATGATATATTTAATCTTCCACCATTTCATATTCTTTTTGAATTAAGCATGCCATTTATTTATTTTGCCTTTCTATCATGTTTATTATGTGCATGTATAAGTGATCACCTCAAAAGTGTTAAGTCTTTATTCTTCTATTAGTAGCATGAGTATACATAGTGATGAAATGTTATTATGCACTGATTCTGATCATTGGCTTAGATATGTGGCAGAGTATGTTGCAGATGCCGTATTGAAGCTTCCCCTTATTTATATGATGGATTGCACACGTAATGACTGCAGCTTGATCACAAAACCAATACTGCAGGTGCGAGTCATAGGACTACATATTTAATTTTTTTGTTTAACTACTACGTTTTGCTGACCTTTTTTAATGGGAAAGGACTAATAATCCCAAATCCCAATTACTTGGGCTTGTTTTGGATTTGGCATTTTCTCTGAGATCACTCTTATTTGTATTCTTAATTCCAAATATTGTATGGTAGGAAAGAATTTGTGCGGTGAGAAAGAGGTAAAAGAGTTGAGAACAACATGCTGTCTATGACATTGTTAAATTAGATAAAATTGTCAGTAATGACGTTGGATGTCAGGCAGGTGAGGTAAACTCTGTCAAAGAATTTCCAAACACCTAATATAGGCGGCAGAGAACAGAAATTTGGAGGATGATGATAGCTTTCTCTAAGGTAGAAATCATGGAGTATTTGATGGCCCATTTTTTCAAAATCTGCAATTCCTATGCATGGGATCTATATTGTATGATGATGTAAAACCTTAAGAAAAAAATGGAAACAAGCATCCACAACATTTTGTTGATCCTAACTGCAGATTTCTTGCTTAATGCCATGACTACGATTGCTTGATCAAGTTTATGTACTAAGCGCACATGGTAGTTCTTCACATGCACAAAGGGTTCTAAAGATTTAATTGTTGAGACTTTGTAAATGCTTAAAAATTTGAACACCTGTAAAGTTGCTAGTAAATCATTGAATCCAAGGTAAAAGTTCTAGGAGCGGTTTTTGAATCTAGGCTCTCCAAACTCTTGAATATTACAGTTTTTAAAAGGCTATAACACCCCCAGTGTCTTGTAGCAAGTCCAGGGAAACTGATTTCTGCTCAAGTTGTATCTTGTATTTGTCCCATGAGTTTTAGCTTGGAAATTCTTCTCTTGTACCATCTGGGAAGATCTGACATCAATACCCTTAGCCTTGGGAAATCTCCAAGGTGTATCATCTTTATTCTCTTAATACCCGTCCTACATCTAATATTTACAAGCCTTCGAGGGGTTTGAGTTTGCTGGGTATTTTTTTATCCATAAACTTTGTAGTTCGAAAATGGAGGACTAATGACTTTCCTTTTTCGTGTTGCACTCCTTCCTTCTATGTTTTTCCTACTTCCAGACTATGAATCCTTGAGTATTCTGGTTTTTGACTTGTGTAAACCCTTCTTTTGCTTATTAGATTTGATCCATATTTCTTTCCCTTCATATGGCTTTCTTTGGTTGCTAGGAAGTATTTTACAAGAAAAAGGATAAAGAAACAGATAAGGAAAAGAAATGATTTTCTTTTACATGTTTGGTTGTCAAGAAAATCATTTTCTTTGTCATGTTTGGTTGTAAGGAAAAAAGTGAGAAAGTTGGACTAATGTTTGGTTTTTTAGCCCAACTAAAGTAAGTAAATTAAATATATTTCTATGTTTTACATCCTTTTCATGTTACTGAATGTAAATTTCAATTATTCTTGTGATTTAAGAACACAATAGTAAATAAATATGCAGCCAAAGGTTTACTCTTTTTACTTGTTTGTAAGAGACCTGTAAATATTTCCCCATTACTCCTGCAGAGAAATTTTTGGGGAAGTTGCTCTCTTTGTGGGGTTAAAATTTTCCAGCTATCCAAACACATGAAAAAGTAAAGGAAAATCGAGTTTCAATCACTTCCCTTTCCTTTTCCCTGCAATCAAATGATATCAATGGGAATTCCCTTGTGCATCTGCATGATTTGCATATATATAACTATAGAGTTCGTGTTCACCGGCACTATCCTCCAAAATGAAAGCCTCTATTAGCTTGTTTAATCATGAAGATCCCTAAGGTGAAAAATATGAGCCAATGTCTAAGTTTGTATTCTAGAAGCTTGGAGTCTCGGTGCTGAAAATTCATCGCATTATTGTCTTGCTCTCGTTTTGTGTATCAGGGCCTGGTGATTGAGTCCCTTAGCTTATCAGTTTGTTCCAATTGCTTTCTGTATATCTTCTTGGCCTGTTATTAATTGGGAATCCATTCTTGGCGTGTCAAATTTTTGCCAAAATTTAGTTCTGCATAATCTGCATTGGTGTTTAAATCCTCCTCAACTTCATTTTTATTCCACGTTTGCCTTAAAAATCTTGTGCAAGTGGAAAACTCTTCTGGATCAATATTTTCTTCTTCCTGTGTGTGGGATTGGGTGGTTTTCCTCATGGATTAAGGTTGCTGGTTTACTGTTGTTGATTGCCTGTATTGTCCTTATAGCACAAGATAATGTTTCTTTTTGCCCATGAAAATGAAAATGTACTCCACTTGTGTACAGTTTTCACTGGATAATATTTCTTGAAATCTTTTGCTTAATATTTTTAAACAACTCACAGTCCAAAAGTAGATTAAAGGTTAAGATCTGCCACAGAATCGTATTACTTTCATGCTTCTAAAGTTGCTGACTCAATATGCGTGTGCATGTGTTGCACACCCGAAGCAGCTGCATACACATTCTGTCTGCTAGGCCTGTAGACCCAGGCACCTTCCCAATTAGACCAGGCAACTGGGTCTAGACCGAATAAGGTGGTTTTTTAGATCTGGTCCATGCCTTACCCACTAAAGATTTAGAAAGTGGTTCAAGGCTGGTCTCTATACCAAGACCAAACTAATTACCCAACTATCCAACTAAAATTTTCATAATCCACACTATCCCCTCTCCCCACCCGCACCTTTCATTGCCTCACCTGCTCTGTCTTCACATTTCGCATATGTATGTAGGTAAATATATATAGTATGGGGTGGTGTAGGGCCTCAGCTGGCTGATAGTGAGTGGCTTTGACAGTGCTGGAGTTGTTTGGGGGTGGGGGGGAGGGGTCGGGCGACAATGAGGGTCCCGGCGACATGGAGGGGGAGAAAGCAAAAAGAAACAAACACTGGGTCAAGGCTCACAATAGAATAGACTCGAGGGTATCAGGTATGGTCAAGGTTGGGTTTGTACTGAAATCCTGATTAGGTCTGGGTCTGTCTGAACAGGGTAGAGAACTTACTCACTATACAAGCCTACTATCTCCCTTTAACAACTCTATTTTATAGGCAACTAGATCAATGTGAACTGATAATTCTTGAGTTGAATTTACCATATTTCCAATGGATTCCTTATTAGTTTGTTCGTCTTATGTGCTTGAATTTACAGAGGGAAGTTTATCCACTTTTGCTGTTATTCCCAGCGGAAAGGAAGAACAACACTGTGTCTTTTGAAGGAGATATTGCAGTATCTGATATCATCAAGTTTCTGGCTGCTCATGGGAGCCATGTACTAGATCTTATCATGGATAAAAGTAAGTTTTGTAGATTAATGGTGCTTTCTCTTTTTCTTGTTCCTTGCAATGCAGGTTCATCTATGTAGAAGATGGCATGGGTAGAGTCTCCTTTTTCATTTGACTTCTTAAATACCTTTTGAACAGTCTGGATCAGTTTCAGTGTACAGAAGTTCTGATCTCATTCATCAGGACTTCTGTGTACTGAACTCGCACATTTTAGAGTTTTCACTTCTCCTGCCTGCATCATTGGTCACGTGGCTTGTACTGATCTTGCACATTTTAGTTTTTTCACTTCTGCATCATTCATTACATGTGGCTTTACCAAACAATGTTACGTTAGTTAATCCGTGGACAATCTGGATTTGTTTTAGTAACTTACCTGTAATTAGGGGGAGAGATTTATGTAGGTGATTTTACCTTGACATCTTGACTTTTATACTATAAATTAAGCATAGTGAGGAGAACGATTCAGTCAACTGTTTGTGGGTCTGGAGGCTCAAGGGGATTGTGTAGAATGCTCAAAATGTATCTGTAATATATTGATATATTGCAAAATGTGGAATAGGTCAGCTTCCACAATCTGTCTAATGTAATTTTCTGAAAACTCGTCTCTTTCTCGCTAGTCTTTCTTGAATCGTGTGTTGAAACTCAGATACAATATTTAGTTATTCAAATATTAATATGACTTTAGTGGAATCTATTGTCCTTTTGGGTTAGGTTTTCTACAGGACCAGAATTCAGTCACAGAGGGCCCACAGACTAGGAGCTTGCACCATGAAGTTCTACTAAAAGACAGATTGCAAAATGTAGCAGTTAAATACCAGATCAATGCTCAACTCCCTGTTGGTTCACATGAAAGGCCTCAGTTGTTTGCTGGTTGTGTTCTAAGTGCAACGGAGAAGCTTCTGGATGTTCACCCGTTTGACGAATCCAAAATTCTAATTGTGAAAGTGGATCAAAGCACCGGATTTCAAGGTCTGATTGTTAATAAACATATCAGTTGGGACTCTCTTGAAGACCTTGAAGAAGGATTTGAATTGTTAAAGGAGGCGCCCCTGTCTTTTGGTGGTCCTGTCATGATGCGTGGAATGCCTCTTGTTGCTTTAACACACAAATTTATTGAAGGGCAATCCCTTGAAGTCCTGCCAAACATTTACTTCATTAATCAATTGGCCACACATAGCCTACTCGAAGAAATTAGAGTCGGAAATCAATCTGTTCACGATTACTGGTTCTTTCTAGGATATTCTAGCTGGGGTTGGGAACAACTATTTCATGAGATTGCTCAAGGAGCTTGGAATGTAAGCAAAGGCAATTTGGAACAATTGGAGTGGCCATGGAGGTGATATAGAAGTGCATCCACGAGCTTGTGATTACATGTACTAGAGCTTAGAGTTTCTTAATCAGGTTTTCTACGGACTGGAGCTTCTGAGGCTATGCCAAAGAGGATGGAATCGGTGGACGTGATCCTCCAACAGGTACTTGTCCATTAATTCTTAGTTACCATTAGTGGCATGGTGCCTAAGGACTTGTATGACTTCTGATATTTGACCTTGCTCAAAGTGAAACTTCTTTGTATTGTGTCCATAAGACAGCACAATGCAACTACGTCCTTCTTGAGTTTTTTTTTTCCCCCAACAAATTCAGCTCTCGTGTCCAATAATTTATATAATACAGCATTCCTTTAGCAGTCGAGACTTATCTGCCAGATAAGGGGTGTTTTTGTAATTGGACCTAACCTGAATGGTACGGATGTAACTTAAACACGTCTTTCTTTAACAAACGACTTGCTTAATGTTTTTTCTTGAAACGATGGATGATATATTCTGATGTGGGGTGATTTTGAAAACGAGAAAACAGTGACATGCTGCTATAATTAATTGTGATCTAGACAATACTAAGTTTTATTTTTAGGGCTAAAAACAAACGAACTAAACTCCTAGACACTCAACCGAAATTAATAGGTAAAAGTTGTTTAGAATCAAGTTTGTACACTCAATCGAAAAAAGTTATTTAAAATCAAGTTTGTTAAGTGTAAAAAGAAAGTTTGATTTTATTTATTTATTTATTTTTGTTTGAAAAGATATGATGACTTAGTTGAAAAATGATAAAGTACGTGTAGAAATATAAAATTACTTGAAATCAATTGGAGTTAGATTTAATTAAATGTTGTTTGAGTTTAATTCAATTAATAATTAAATTATGCTCAAATATAATTTTAAATGAGATAAAATTTTAAATCAAAATTAAACAACTTATTTGATTTGGCTCAAATCTCTTTAAAAAGAAGTTCAACTCGATTCTATCCTTAACTTGTAATCTAAAAGCATCTTACTCAAAAAATAGCAAAGTTGATTGAAATATTCTAATTTTGTTTTTCTTATTTTGTCATTTCTAGATGGGCACGCTTAAATACTAGTTGACTAAGACTAGTGTTTTATTAGTAATGGAAAAATAAAGGAAAGATAAATTTTTTTTTTCAAAATTAGTAGTAAAACTCCTTTTCTTCGAGTGGCAAGTTATTTGTAGCTCCTTAAACTCATTTTAATTTTTTGATTCAATTCCCACTCATTATTTCTTTAGTTTGCACTCCTTAAAAGCACTCTTTAAACAAAAAATAATTTTTGAGTCAATTCCCCATTTGATTTTACCACAATATCCTTCTCACTTAAAACATTTTTCCCTTTCTTCTCCAACAACTTCTCTCAACCCTAAACCCCGCAGCCCCACATACACACTTGCCATCATCTACCTTGCTCATCGAGAACTATCACTGCCGTCGCCACCACCACCACCACCACCACCATTATTGACAACTTTTATACTCGCTCACGCCCTAAAAAAAATGTGTACAGAAGGCCCAAAACCAAACCTAAACCTTCCCTTTGTACTTAGTCCCCCATGACTTGCCATCACCACCGACAATGACACTATGTGCTGTCTATGCCACCCCCACCACCTAAGTCATAGGTTGATCTCTTTTCTTTCTCTCTCTCATTTTTCACATTTATCTCTCTTGTTACACCACCATGGCCACCACTAATACCATCACAACTACCGACATCTTTCCTAAGCATATGTCTGCAATCGGGTGAGGGTTGTGTTACACCCCCACCACTAAATATAGATATTGATATAACAATAATTTTAACAAGGTAGCACATGTGTGTACATGTGTATATATATAATTTTTTTGTCAACTGTAGCACTTTGAAAAATAGTAAAAGTATTTTCTTACGTATAACCCTATATATAGAAAAATCACCGTTTATATAAAAAAACACAACACCCATCACGGTCACGCTATTCTCAAACGTATTTACTATAAAATTTCAAGAGTTATATAAGACACGACATCCCAAAGTTATAATACGATAGACTCAAAAATTAAAATAATAGCCTATATTTTCAGAAGAAGTAAAAATATTTTGCATCTTGTATCTCTTTATATATAGACAACAATTTATACAATAATAATGATTGTAAAAATTAGAATATGCCCGCAACACAACCCAGCAGGTCATCATCCATGTACAGTGATCCTTAGAAGCCTCTAGGAGCTCCAACAACCAGTCCAGTAAGCCTCAGAGTCTCAGGTATCACCATGCTTACCTACAATACATGAACTACATGAGCTAGTGCTCAGTAAGTGAAAATCATGCATGCTGAAGAGATAATCTAACATATATGCAATGCATCTCTATGAAATCATGCCAGGAATGCAAGGTCCTAGACCAAAACAGTTCATTTAAAATCATTTTCCACCACTGGGCCCTTGGCCTACCTACTATGTACCGGATATAGCTCTCAACAATATTAATAATCACATGGCTATAAACAGATTGACATAGTCCGAGGGCCATCTCCTGGGATCACTAGAGGGTCTTCCCTTGTGATCCTCCAAAAGTCTTCCCACCAATAGCGTCAATAAGGGCACAGTCAAGTGGTATACCCTCTCGTGACCACCAAACGCACACCCCCTGTCAACCCTTAAGATCCTCTGAGAAGTAACACTCACAGCGCCCCAAAATATCACATAAGCACGCCTCGCATGCCGGTACACAAGTAGTGGCCAACCAAAATCTTTTTTTTTTCTTCTAAAAATCATGTCTCAAATCATATCATGCAAGAACCTCAACTATACTCATATATCGTGCATGCACATGTAAATGCTCATGAATGGTATGTTCAATATGAAATGTAAGTCATCTTTCTCTCAACATGTTTCAAGAATCATAAACTCTTAAGGTATATACTATACTTGTCATCCAATCAATTTAAATATTATCAACACATTATGTATAAATGCTTCAAGCCATACTATGCTCATGCATTGTAGTTGCAAATGGATTTTCACTTACGTTTGATCAGTTGTGTGTTACTTCTAGGTTTCTTAAGTACTACTCCCCAACCCTAGATGTGAAACAATTTATAAAAATACAAGATATCAATAACCATCCTCAATTAACAAGTTCATTATACCTAAAGTAGTATAAAGATCTTAAATCTCAATTTAATTTAACAACCTTACCACTTAGAAACTATAACCAAATATAACATTCTACGCACTTTTGTTCCATATCTTAAATGTATACTAACCTCACTTAATTGATGTATTTTAACTCTTATAACATCTCCCTAAAATTTAGAGATCAAATTAACCACATCTATGTTGGAAAATGTTAATTAACTAAATGGGACAAATTCACAACTTCACATTTTCTTGCTGCCATATTAATTTGTATGATGATTTTGATACCCTTAGACATATTCATTCACTCCCCAATTTTTTTATCACACTTAGCTAACATCAAAAACAATTTAACCATGTCATATAATGGCTAAAATGCACGGATATAGCATTCCAAGTTCAGCTCCCTTCACAACATACTGAAACAGAATTTTCCTACCATGACAGTTTTGCGCACTTCATGACATTAATGGTTTTGGCACCCTTAAGTGTATTCAACCACTTTCAAATTTTCACCACACTTAGATAACATATACAAAGAGACAACCAGGTCATAGTCTTTCCAAAAATAATGGATGTAATGCTATAAAACCAGTCCCCTTCACAGAGGACATAATTTGAAATTCGATGGAGATAATTCTGAACATCTCTTTCATTGTCATGCCATATTTTAATTCCCAAGCTATCCTAACCTAAATACATAATCTTAACTCCTATATAAACACGTTCATGATGATAAATATAGAATTTACCCAAGGTTTCTTGCAGATTTTAAGCTCAGTAAACTAGAAATGAACATATACATAAATTCTGCCCCTTAGTGGTTCTACTATGTGTTTGTAACCACAAATCATTCTTTTATGCATAATAACCCTATGAATAACCTCTAAAATCATCATGAACAAGATAAGAATCTTAAGAAATCACAAAATCCTCAAATAATATAAAAATTAATGTCAAAACTGTATATGAACCTCACCTATGCCAGTTTCAGCTTCTACTTGTGATTACTACTTCCTTTTGCTTCCTTTGCCCTTTTCTATCACTTGGAATCAATTAGGACCAGGTTAGAGCAATTTTGATATGAGTTTGGACCCTAAAAGACTGAAAATGGTTGAGGGTCGTGGGTAAATGGCTAAGAGTGAAAGAAAGCTTGAGGTGGCACTTGAGGTGCTTGCTTAAGCTTGGTAGCAAGCATGAGGTGATAAGCCGTGGTATAAATCTGATATTTCACCCATCTTTCAAGCCTAAATCAAATGTGTCTTAATATACATTAATTTTATTGTATCCTATTTTAATTACCACAAGATACCATAGATAATTCATAAGCTAATTTTCTAACCGTTCATTTAATTTCTTACCCGATTGTCACCCGATTCTTGAATAATTGTCCATATTAAAAATTATATAATCTTATATATAAATGAATATTGTAATATCTCCTTTCAATCATAGTATATTATGTCTAATGTCCCAAATATGCAATTTATCCATATATATTTTTGAAATACCTAGATGAAATCGAATCAAACCGTATAAGCTTACTAATAACACTTTTAACACTTCCAAAATTATAACCTATATATCCTATCTATATCCAATATTGATCAACCTCATTTTCTTCTTATTTTAATATAAAATCAACTACTTAGATTAGAAAATTCAATAACTAATATCGTGCAAGAGTTTTAGAATTAAGTTTAATATTCAAGAATATCGTATAAAATGAAATAAATTATGAAATGTCAATAGAAATGCAAGTAGCATATAAAATTAGCACATAATGTATGAATTATAATAGCCAAGTGAGTGGTGTGAGACTTGGCTATTACAGGCTGGAAGGTTATATTGATTGTTTTTTCATTTTTTTCTTTAACTGTTGGGCATATTGTGCACAAATAGTATAGTGTAGTAAACCTCTGATCCATGATGTTTTCACTAAATATACAGAAATGTAGTATTAAGGATTCAAAGTTCCAGTACTTTATGAATAATATAGAATATTGAAAAATCAATCTTGAAGTATTTATAATGGTACTAAATATGTAATGTTGTAGTGAAGTCTTAAGCTGCACAATTTTTTTTTGTTGCCCGTTATGCCATTTGAATTTAAGTTTTCTCCTTTTTCAAAAATTTCACACCATTTTCCAACTTACATGGTTGAATACAATGGACAGAGCTGCGGAGACGCAATGGAAGCTCAAGACGCACGAAAGAAAGACCATCCACAATCATTCCACTTTAAATTGTCCCAATTTTCAACACCTAGCCTTGTAACAAATATTAGAACCAATTTTTCTAAAACTTTGACAAAAAATCAAGCTATCAACCACTTTAAACTGGGGGTTTAAGGTTGAGTAATGGTGGCGGGTGCAAAATAGTGTTGAGGGTTGAAGGGTGACAGAAGGTGAATAATGTTCTTAAGGGTAGAGGGGTGATATATGGAGGATGTAGAATGGTGTTGAGGGTTGAGGGTTGTATGGAGGGTGCAGAATGGTGATGAGGGTTGAGGATTGAGGTTGCATATAGGTGACAATACTACTATGACATTGATTAATATACATATAAGTCCACATACATGCTTAATGTTGCAACTGCTGATTGGTGTTAATTATAACTTATAGGTAATGGCTAACAATAACCCACCCAACAAGATGGTTGGATTGAGCATTATGAACTCAAGTTTCTTGACATATTTGTTGAATCCAACCTATCCCATATCCTTAGTGAGGTGGATGTAGAAGATAACATTTGAGAGAGGTTGTCTTACCAATATAAAACTAATTCTGTTTGGGTAGGAATATAAGTAAAATGAATTGGCATATTTGGTAATTTCCAAATTACTAAATGAAGGTAGACTTGGATTATCAATTCGAAAGGGAGAAAATTTGGGAGATAAAAGCCTTTTGTTTGTGTGCAATGGACTAGATATCTAATCCACCACCTTCACTAGTCACTATTGCAACGAAGGAGCTTGGCATATCTGATTTAAATTTTGAAACTACAACATCATTCTCTTAAGTGATTTATGTAGTTGTGCTATCGAAGTTGTTTGTTATTGGTTGGTCTCTACTTGCTTGAGGACATGTTCTTTTTTATACTTTTTATTGGTTTTTGAGATGGATATTTCGATGTGGATTTAGACATGGATGATTGTGTTGTTGAATATGGACTAATTTGGTATTTGTTATATATATATATATATATATGGATATGGAGTAATTTTATTTGGTATTTTTGAGTATTTTATGTGGTACTAAACAAATAGTAATCATTCGAAAATGCAATATGTCTTGAGTGAAGATATGGTACGAGCATGCAACATCCAATGTTATTGCACACCGTATATGTAACCCCTCCCCCACCACTAAATATAGATATTGGTATAATAATAATTGTGACAAGATAGCACATGTGTGTGAATGTGTGTATATATATATATATATATATATATATTTACTTTTGTCTAATGTAACACTTTGAGAAACAGTAAAATATTTTCTCACATATAACCCTGTATATAGAAAAATCACCGTTTATATAAAAATACAACACCCATCACAGTCACGCTATTCTCAGGCTGATTTACTATCAAATTTCAAGAGTTATATAGGACACGACATCTCAAAGTTATAATACGATAGACTCAAAAATTAAAATAATAGCCTATACTTTCGGAAGAAGTAAGGACATTTTGCATTTTGTAACCCTTTACATATAGATAACAATTCACACAATAATAATAATTGTAAAATTACAACACAACCCAGTAGGTCGTCATCCATGTACACTGATCCTTAGAACCTATAGAAACCGATTTTATGATACTATTGAGGGTAGTGTTTAAAGAGTCTACACTAGATTGAAACTTTATATTATGATATATTTTGGTATTGTAGGCATAAATCTTTCCACATATTTCATATCAAGTTGATTCAAGTGTCTATGAAAAGCCAAGACACAAAACTACAATTCATGAGAAGATATTAAAAGTCAATTCATCCTAAAAAGAGGTCAAAAAATAGTTGAAATAGACTGAATACTGTCAAAGCACTGAAGTGAATGAGAAAAACTATAGCAACGACGCCTAGACACCAAAATAGGGCGCCTAGGCGCTAAAAAAACTGAGGGCATAACACCTAGCGCCAAAACAAGGCTCTTAGGTGCTGAAAATAGAGCAAATGGCACCTAGGCGCTGCTAGAAGGACAAATAAGGGCAAAAATGAGATTTTTGCTCTCTTTAGGGCATCTCTCATCAATTTTAAGTATCCAAGAGCCTCGAAGTCTATTTTTGGAGAAGGGGGTGAAGAGAAAACAAGCCAAGAAAGAAAAAAAAGAAAAGAAAAATATAAGGAGAAGATGAGAGATTTCTTCCAAGACTGAGGAAGAAGACATCACAAGGGAAGAAACTCATCATCTTCCAAGTTTTATTTTTATTTTCCTCTTTCTCTCTTTGATTATGTTCATGAATATTGTTAATTTATCTTACATTTTCACCATGAACTAATTTTTTTTCTGCGGTTGTGATATAATCTAATTATGATGTTTTGAATATTTTTATCAATTTAATTCTTAATTTATTTTTCAAGTTGAGTTTTCTACATGATTCCTAATGCTTTCAATTACTTGGCCACTAATTGAATGATTTGCTAATCATATTGACCCGAGAGGTGATATATGTGTCTAGTTCTATGTGTAGAAAATCTTAAATTGCATGTAAGATAGAAGTATACTTGCATGATTTGTATAGTCTTGTTTATGATCCATAGAACCTAATGAATTGTTGATTATTGTAATTTACATAGGACTATAGTGGGTTAGTAATTGATGATATTTTTGTTAGACCTTGGGAGAGGCTAGTGAATAATTTAGGGATTCTCGACTATCATTTGGAAAATAAATTGAGATTGATGAGATAAATTATTCAATTCAGACTAATTATGGTGAAATCATAACCTTAGACTTTTAAGTCATTGAATTTCATCATTAATTGATTTTGATTATTAATTTAGTTTAGCTATATTTAGTTTATAATCATCAATAATTCTTACATAATTCAAATAAAATTAGAGTTAATGGAAGAATTTTACAAACCATCTATTGAACATTAACGTAGACTAAATCCTGCAATGAAAGAGGTTGTAAGAAATGAAGTCTTTAAATGGTTAAATACCATAATTATTTATGCAATTTATGATGGTGCCACTGATGGTTAAGAAATGAAGTCATGAAATGTTGAAGAATCCGAATTGTGGTGCCACTGATGGCAGTTTTTGTATTTCAATCATAACTCTTTACTCAAATATCATTTTGATTTGATTCTTAAACCAATGGAAATCAAGAGATAGATCTATAACTTTTATGTTTTTAACAAAATCCAATTCTGTCGATATTAATGAGAAAAGCCAAGTTCAAGAGTCAGCACTGGGCTGAAATTTTCTAGGATGACACATCTTGGTATTTCCAGCATAACTATCTCCACAGAAGTCATATTTAATTGATTCAAGTTCCAATGGAAATCCAAGACAGAGAGCTACAAAGACACCAAAAGTCAGTTTGGCCTAGAAAGTGGTGAAACATTGGTTGAAAGAGGCTATAAACGCTGCATAAATGGATTCTGGACAGCAAGTGCAGTGCCTAGGCGCTGCACACACTATTTTGGATAGAATAGGCATTGTCGGGCGGACAAGTAAGGTTAAAATGGGCATTTTGCCATCTTTAGGGCATTTCCCATCTATTTTGGGGGATTACAAGAGAATTCAAATGAGTTTTTGGAAGGAGAAGAGTGAGGAGAAGCTAAGAAACAAGCAATTTCCATGTTCTTTCTTATGTATTTCTTGAAGTTGTATTCATCCATTATGAACTAAACTTTTCTTTCTAGAGGATGATGTAACCTTATTTGATCCTATATTTTGAATTCCAATCAATATTAGTTCAAGTTATTCATCTTGTTTGTGTTATCTTGTTTAGTATTGCATCTTGATTATTTGGCCATTAATTGAGATTGTTGATGTATGAGATTCGATACTCGAAAGAGGGAAGATTATACATGATCATAAGGGTAACACAGCCTAGGAATCATAGAGTTGATAAGCTTATGAAACCTTTGAAGTTTTGAAGAAGAATTCATTGAACTTTTGTAGAGTTTTATTATTGAGTTTTTATAGAGATATTGAAATTCATGTTAGAACTCATAGTCAATTCGACACTTGAGAGAGGGAATTGATGAGCTTAGGAATTCTTAACTTATATGTGTTGTTGACTTGAATTGGTATATTTTGGAAGGAATAACATATGTGATAATTAGGTGAGTCATTCCTCTAGAATTTCTTGCTCTAAGGTGTTTGTTGAATTACTTCTAAAAACACCATTCTTGTCTTTGCATTTTTATCTTACTTTACTTTGTTTACCAATCATCACTCGATTTTCTAGATAAAATTAGGACTATTTGAACTACGATACTTAATAAATTTTTTGAGTACAATCCCTGTGGATACTCAACTCAACTTATCATTGTATTAAAACTTGACATCGTGCACTTGCGGTTTGCATAATTTTCATGAACAACAGGAAGTGGATTTAATTGAGGAAATTGTTCACAAATATTTTACTTTCACTAATTCCTTTGATCATCTGTAAACTTGTTCTAAAAGTGAAAGTATTTGTAAAAAGACATACTCTAATACACTTTCTGAATTTTCGCAGGTATAAGAAAAATATTTTTGGAAGCCAAAGTTTGAAAAAATTTCATTATTAATGGTACAATCTATTCTATCAAGTATTAAAGCTCCTGTGATTGATTTGAAACCTTTGCCATTTGATTTGAAATACTCTTGCTTGGGTGAGAATGTGACTTTTCTAGTAATAATTTCTTCCAAACTTGATGTATCCCAAGAAGGTAAGTTGATCGAAACTCTAAAAATGTATAAGAATGCTTTAGAATGGACCATTGTTGATATTAAATGTATTAGTCCTTTAATTTTCACACATAACATCTATCTAAAGGAAAATGATAAACAATCTAGAGAGATGCAGCGAAGGCTAAATCCTAATATGAAAGAAGTAGTGAGAAATGAAGTCACTAAACTCTTAGATAATGGAATAATTTATCCTATTTCTAATAGCAAATGAGTAAGTCCTACTCAAGTTGTACCTTAGAAATATGGAGTTACTGTAGTCAAGAATGAAAATAATAAATTAATTCCAACTAAGACTATTACTAGTTGGCGGATGTCCAGTTACTAGAAAAGATCATTTTCCATTACCTTTCATGAATCAATTTTAGAAATAGTTGTGGGACATGAATTTTACTGCTTTTTAGATGGATATTTTGGGTATCATCAAATTGCAATTACACTTGAAGATCAAGAAAAAATTACTTTTACATGTCCTTTTTGTACTTTTATATATTGAAGAATGCCTTTTAGATTATGTAATGCACCAGCTACATTCCAATGATGTATGCTTAGTATTTTTAGTGATATGGTTGAACGTTTTCTTGAAATTTTCATGGATGATTTTTCTATTTTTGGTAATTAATTTGACGATTACTTGTATAATTTAGAAAAGTTTTTGATTAGGTGTGAAGAAAAGAGCCTTGTACTCAATTCGGAGAAATGCCATTTCATGGTAACAACTGGTATTGTTCTTGGACATATTATTTCATCAAAAGGTATTGAAGTAGATAAATCTAAAATCAAGTTAATTGCCAATTTGCCGGTACCAAAGTTTGAAGGAGGTATGATCATTTTTAGGACATATTAGTTTTTATAGAAGATTTATCAAAGATTTTAGTATAATATCTAAAGCTTTGTGTAATCTTTTAACAGAAGACACTATTTTTGAATGGAATGAAAATTGTGAGAATGATTTTGTTAAGCTTAAAAGCATACTTACATCAGCTCCAATCATGCAACCTCCAGATTGGACTTTACCTTTTGAAATAATGTGTGATGCTAGTGACTATGCTGTTGTAGCTGTTTTAGGACAAAGAAAAGATAAGAAACCATATGTTATTTACTATGCAAGTAAAACTTTGAATAGTGCTTGATTGAATTATTTAACAACTAAAAAAGAATTACATGCTGTAGTTTTTGCATTGGATAAATTTAGATCTTATCTTGTTGGCTCACCAGTTGTTGTTTTTAGTGATCATGCAACTTCGAAATATCTTTTGTCAAAAAAGGATGCCAAACCTAGACTGATTAGGTGGATTCTCTTACTCCAGGAATTTAACATTACGATTTGAGATAAAAAATGAGTAGAGAATATGGTAGTTGATCATTTGTCGAGATTTTTTTGTAATGACTCATTTCAAACTACTCCCATTAATGACACTTTCCTTGATGAATAATTATTTTATGTTTCTATTTTACCTTAGATTGCAAACATTGTTTATTTGCTTGGGATAGGAAAGATGCCACCGCATTAGAATTCCCAAGATAAAAAGAAGTTTTTGACCGAGGTGAAAAACTTTTATTGGGACAATCCATACCTATTCAAATATTATCCTAATCAAATCTTTCAGAGATGCGTGCCTGACAATGACAAATATAATATTCTTAAATTTTATCATTCAGGAGCATGTGGTGGTCACTTTTCGATAAAGAAAACTAGTACAAAGATTTTGTAATGTGGATTTTATTGGCCAACTCTTTTCAAAGACACTTACACTTTTTGTAAAAGTTGTTAAAATTGTCCAAATTTAGGATCCATTTCAAAGTGAAACATGATGCCCCTACACCCCATCCTAGTGATTGAAATCTTTGACTATTAGGTTGTTGACTTTATCAGACCATTTCCATTATCATTTGGTTTTATTTACATATTGGTCGTCATAGATTATGTCTCAAAATGGATTAAGGCAATTCCCTGTCGAAACAATAATCACAAAATAGTGATAAGAGTTTGAAAAAAAATATTTTAAGCCGATTTGGAATTCCTCAATCCATTATCAGTGATGGGGAAGATATTTTTGTAATAAAGTTTTTGGAACTTTAATTAGAAAATATGGAGTCATACATAAAGTTACAACCCCTTATCACCCTCAGAAAAATGGACAAGTTGAACTTGCAAATAGGGAGATAATTTTTTTTTGGAAAAAATAATTTACTCAAATCATAAAGATTGGTCTCTTAGACTTACCTATATACTTTAGACATATAGAACTGCTTTCAAAACATCATTAGACATGTCTCTTTATATGATAGTTTGTGGAAAACCTTGCCATTTATCTCTTGAACTTGAACATTAAGCTTATTGGGTAACCAAAATGTTTAACTTAAACATTGATGAAGCTTCAAAGTTGCACAAATTACAAATCAATGGACTTTAAGAATTGAGAAATGATGCATATGAGAATTCTAAAATTCCTAAAGCAAGAATCAAAAAATTTCATGATAGTAAAATTTCAAGTAAAATATTTAAGGTTGGTCAAAAGATTTTGCTATAATTTTTCGATTGCATTTATTTCCTGAAAAATTGAGATCAAGGTGGAGTGGTACTTTTGTAAAGAGGTATATCCTTATGAGGCGATTGATATTGAGAATCCTAGAAATTGTAACGTATTCAAAGTAAATGGACAAAGGCTTAAACCATTTCTAGAGAATCAATTTTTATAATAGGAAATTCTTTTTCTTTTTAACCCTTATTATGATCAGTATGTGTATATATATAAATATTTTTTCTAACTCTGCTTGTTTTGTAGGCTTTCTTTCTTTTTTTTTTTCTTTTCTCGATTAAGTGGCAGATAATGGTACTCTATGGCTATTGAAGTCGGACTTATCAATTTCCCAAATAATTGAAATTTCTGTACAAAATTTCGCTCTTTTTTTCATTCTCTTTTTTTTGTTCTTTTCAAAATGGATGACATTCTTCTAACTCTCAAGAAACGGTTTCTTTTTCTTTCTAAAAATATAATTTTAAAAATTTATAAAATTAGGATTGAAAGACTATGGATGCTAATGCACAAGGGCATCCCATGGGATATATGATGGATAATTGAAGCAAAGATAAGAGTAGTAGATGAGTTTTCACATGAGTTTTCAAACTTGCTTACTCGATATATTTCTGATTTTGGTAAAAGCACATACTCCAAAAAACAAAGGGCAAAAAATATTTAAGTTTGTCACAAATGTGCTCAATGGACTTGCAACACAAAGTATCGTTCCTTAGGAATAGTTTCAAAAAATCGAGAAGATAAAATTCAATTCATTATGGATGGATTAAGTAAGGAGTCTTAAGATGAATTATATTGACTCTTGAGACCATTCATGTGGATTAGTACAACATGCAATTCTTGATTTATGGAATCGCTTATGAGATGAATATGAGTGTTATTGTTTTGGGAATCTAACATTAAAAGACCCTGTTTGCCAGTTTATAAGAAAACTGGATGGAAAACTTATCCTTGACTCATAGAGGGAGTTTAAGCCATTACTGAACATAAAACTTAAGGAAGATGTAAGCCACAATCACAACTACATGTACATTCACGTATAAATAGTTAATTTTCAAAATTTGGGTCCTTATTTTCAACCTTTCTGACAAAAGAAAAAGACATGTAATAAATTCTTTCCCTGTTCACACCTTAATAAATAACACCATACTTACTCCATTTTTGCACAACTCACTTTAAAAAAAAAGAAAAAAAATGGAAAGGTCTTCCACTCGCAAGTTCAATTGTATGTGTCTTTTGTGGAACCAATCTAGGAAAAAATGGCGGGTTTATAGGGTTAGCCAATAGCCTTGGTAGAACTTTAGCAAAAAAAAAATCATTTAGTGTATGGGGGAGGAGTTTGCGGTTAATGGGCAGTGCTGCTATTTTTGCTTATATTGGAGGAGTCAAAGTTTTAAGAGTTATCCCAAAATCTTTAACAATACAGAATATCACAGGTATGACCATCGGAGATGAGCTAAAAGTATTACATATTCAAGACAAAATGCATAATATGTTAAATACGGATGCATTCATAACTTTACCTAGTGGTTTTAATACACTGGAGAAATTATTCCAAGTTGTCTGTTGGGCACAACTTAACATTTACCAGAAACCTGTAGGTATTCTTAATGTTAATAGTTTGCTATATTTTGTCGATCATGCTATAGAAAAAGGTTTTATTTCACCATCTACGAGATGATTTCTCATTTCTGCTCCAACACCTGACCAACTGATTGATCAACTTCTAGCATATATGTCAGAACATGATCCACCATTGGCTCGTGTGGATTGGTCCAACAGGGATAATGGTTGAAAATGTAAAATGAATTTGATTATCAGCCAGTGAAATTTTTCCTTAATGGTTTCAACTGATAGTTTATATATTGTGTTGTTTCAACTTTATTTTCCAATAAGTCACATTTTAGGTAATATCTTCTAAACTCTACTTTTCTATCTATTTTTGAGATTAGGGACAATGTATCGATTAGTTGGGGGAGGGGATAGCTGATAGTATCTCTTGTGTGTTCAATGTGTGTTTTTCTATTTTTTTTTAAAAAGATTTTTTTTCAAGCGTATTTTCTTTTGGATCCGTGAAAACCATTAAAAAAGGTGGTAGAGTAAAGGGTAACTTTAACACTTTTGAGACATACCCATATTTTTTTTTGCATAACATGGCAAGTTTGTGAATTTTTTAACAAAAGTTTATGAATTTTTAATTTTTTTTGAGTCATAGATGTTCTTCCAACTTTAATGATTAAAATTAAGCACGAGTAATGTGGTTTGATTGATGATAGGTGTTGTTTTGGACTTTGATGTTGTTCTATGGTTGATATATTTTTGTGATAATTATACTCAAATCTTTTTGTATAAATAATTATGTTATTCAATGTGGAGATAAGCATGGCAAAAGAGGTAGCTCTTATGCCCTTGCTTTAATGATCACTTGGATTTTCGACATGTCAGGGTTGAATGTTAGAAATTTTTCTTTTGGTCTGTTGAGGTGAACAACTGATTGAGCATCACTTGAAAAATGATTAAAGCATTAGGCTTTTTAGCACTATGACCAAATCAACTTGTTCCTTATGTGATGTTCCAAGAGAAAAATATTATAAGTTGCAACTAAAAATGGGATGTTGCAAAATCAATAAGAATGATGAAGAGGGGTCTAATTCAATAACAATATACCCTGGTGTTGAAATTCGTGGAGTATGAGAATTTTTCATTGATAAACTCTATGTTGTTAATCCCATGAAGTTTTCAAAAACTTTGTTGCATCTTATCCTTTAATTTCTTAGCCATGCCACTACCTTTTGGCCCTATTACAACCTTTGTTGAAAATCTTTTAATTTTGTGGGGTGCCTTCGATTTAGTAGATATTTGTATCAAAGGAAGAGTCTCTGATATTTAACTCTTACATTAGAGATTGAGTGATAGTTTTTGTGAGGTTTTATGAGAATTCACTTGTTTGAAGCATCCATGGTTTTGTTATTATTGTCATTAACTATTCACACATACACACTTGAGTATGCTTATTGTGGAAATGTATTGACTTTTGAATGACTAAGGGTTAGATTCAACACTTGTTTGATTTCATTTTCATATTACTTTGTTGCTTCATGAGAATAATGGTTGGAAGTTAGTTATTATATGTGTTTATGGGTATCACCATTTGAAACCCTTAGGGATTTAAAGGCTTGTTGTATATGCTAAATGTAATCGTGATTTCCTACAAAAGTGGATTAGTTTAGGTTTGTTTTAAGCTTACTTGAGGACGAGCAATAGTTAAGCGTGGGGGAATTTGATTAATGCATATTTTGATATATTTTTATATCAAATCCTTTATACTTTTCTTTCTTTATTATTGTTAATATTATAGTTTTATTAATATTTTGTGTTAGGGAATGAATTAACAAAAAGAGATACAAAAGAGCCAAAAAGAGCAAGTTGATAGATAATATTTCATTGGATCAAAGAAGTATCAAAATTAGAAGAAAATGACCATTTTTGCCTAAGCCCATCATGTGTAGATGAAAATATATGCAAGAAATCTCTTAAACTTTACATGTGATTTTTGGGCTTACATTAAATTCAAAATAAGCATGTATCCAAACTTATGCAGTTTTCATATTTTGGGTATAACTCCATGTTGAAAAGCCCTATAGACCTAAATTTTGCTTCATTTGAAATTCAAGAGGTAGAACTACAACTTTGATGTTGGAAGCTTAGCCTAATTCAGCCTTGATTATAGCATAAAATTTGTCCAATTGTATATATTGGAAAGAATCTATCTATATTGACACATTTCTCTAAATCAAGAATAATTTTCTTTCTAGTGGTTAGAATTAGGTGATTCAAGTTAAAAAAATGAAGATAACAAAAAAACACAGCTTTTATGTCGATCACATTTTAAAAATCTGCTGATTTTAGGGAGAAGTATGTGTGATAAAATTTGGATCTGAAAAGAACATGTGAATTTAGAACATATTTGAAATAAATTTGGAGTGCATTTGAAAAAATCAATTTAGGCACTCTTCTACTATAAATAGGGGCTTTTGGATGTTATTGAAGAAACACAAAACCCCTTAGAGGTAGAAAGAAAAATTTATTGTTGTCTTTTTTTAGACTAGGTTTTCTAGTAGTAATGTAAGTTTTTTAGTAGTAATAGAAATGTATTCTCTGGTTTCTTTTCTATTTGTAGTCATTTCTACATTCATTATGTCTTTGTAAATTTTATTTAAAACCCTTCTTGTTTAGTGCGATTCTTAATTTATGTATCATCAATGGCAAAATAAATACTTGGGTTCATTTAGTTTATTATAAGGTTCTACTACACCGACAATTAACATGAAACTTTGATTTGTTGTAGACAAAAATGTGCATAAATACTTAATCCCATAAATAAGTATTGGCATTAAAACCTTTCTTATTTAGTGCCAATTCTTGATTTATGTATCACCAATGACACAATAAATACTTGACTTTATTTAGCTTATTATATAGTTATACTACACCGACTGCTAATGTGAAACTTTGATTTATTGTAGACAAAGGAGTGCATAAATACTTGATCCATAAACAAGTATTGATTTTAAGAAATAATTTGCAAACAGTAAGACAATATCATGATTACCTTAATGCATAAGGTATTTGATAACATCTTACCATTGGAATCTTCATTATGTATGGATTCCAATAGTGGCATTTAAAAAAGGTAGAAAGAATAAATAATCGTTCCACTATCCAAAACTCAAGAGTGGATTCCTAATTTTCAATACTTTTATTACTTTGATTTGTTAGTTATAACATAAATTTTTCTTTATATTCTAAACCCTACATAACCCATCTTTTATGAAATATAATCGTGAAAACTTCAAACAATTTCCCTGTGGATCGACCCGAACTCTTGAGAAACTTATTACTTGACACAACTTGCATTTGGGTTTGCAATCTTAAAGTTGTAGCAAATAACATTTTGCTATCATTCTTACCTTATTTCTTGTTATAGTGCCCTATTCATCTATTTTATTTTTGAAAACTTACTTATTTCTGATGACTCCTTGATGAGCTGGCTTTGGGACGAGTGTCGAGACTCTATTCCTATTGAACTGGTTGAACTCTTATTGCATAGTTTTTATCCATCTTGGATCAATCAAATCTTGGATCATTCAAAGCTTCTTTCACTTAAGCTTCTTTCACTTTCTTTAATTTTGTTTGTGAGAAAAATAAGAAACATTGCTTCATTTTACATTGCAGATCTAGTTTTGATTTCTGTAGTTTGGGATCTAATCACCAGCTTATATAGATGATCTCTTAGCCACCTTAAGTTAGGTTGTATTGCAGTCAGCTGCTTTGTTAACTCAATTGCTTTTTGACTTCCTCAACTTACCTGATCTACTCCATTCAGGTGAGTATCTTCTTCCTCACTATCCTAATCTGAGTCTCCATTGATGTTAATGATGACATATTTATCTTGATCTTCTGTCAGCTTCAAGTAGGCCAGTTTATAAACATCTTTGCTACGTGGCTCTAGTCCACTCTCTGGTGTAGCACTCTGAACGTTGTTTTTTTCCATTAAAGACAACATGAATTGATTCTTATACTATCAAGGTTTTTTATTGAAAACTCTGTAAGTTTTGCTTGTAGTAAAATAGCCTAGGAACACTTTTTCATCAACTTTAGCATCATACATGTGCAGTTGATGCTTGTGACTATTGTGAATGTAGCACATGCATTAAATACAAAGAATTATGAGATGTTGGGCTTTCTTTTTCCCATAGCTCATACGGTGTCTTGTTGATCATCACCAATATTGAGTATGACAAGCTGTGTTTGTTGCCTCAGACCAAAACATCTTTAAAAGCTTTGATTCAATGATCATTGTTCTCCTAGGCTTTTTGAGTATTATGTTCTTTCTTTCAGCAACTCTATTATGTTGAAGAGTTTTAGTGGCTAAGTACCATGCCTATTCGTGAATTCAACACATCTATCTTGATCTAATACAATATCATGGCCTTTTAATATCTAAATTCTTTATGACAACTCAGTTAGCCTGGCACATGTTTCATCTTTGCTCTACATAAATACCACCTTGTATATATTGTATATTCATCAGTAACTACATGGGTGTATCTTTTGATATTGAGGTTGGTTCACTAGTCTAAATAAATTCAAATGGATTAACTCTAATGCTCTAGTGGTTGACAAGTGGTAAAGTTAATTTGGTATGCTTTCCTTGCTGGCAAGATTAACACACTGTGTCTTTCTGATATGTCCTATTTGGAAGTCATTCCACCAGTCTATGCTTGGAGAACTTTGCAACTGATGTATACCTATAAAAGTGAAGCTAATCTTTAGGTACCTCTTTCTTTTTGGGTCCTTCAGGGTTAGTCCATTTAGGAACAATACTTGTTTGACATTTTTTTTGCAGGGTTAACCTTTTTAGGTTTCTTGTGCACAAAAGATTTATGCATATGTTTGGGTGCAAACCTCTGGTGCATCTTGTGTCTCATGTATGAATAATATTAGTGAGCAAGTGAGTGATGCATGTATGTAGATAAAGGTCTAGGGGTGAATAGACCTTTCAAAAGCTTCAAACCCTTATAAAATGTAACTTTAAATGAGGCTCTAGGGGTGAATAAACCTTTCAAAAGTTTCAAACCCTTCTAAAATGTAACTTTAAATCAAACTCTAATTTCAACTTTGAAATTGCAATCGTCTGATTTAGTTTAGTGAGATAAAGACTTTGTTGCTCACTCAGTTATTCCAATTAGCGTAAGCTTTCGAGAATAACTTAATGGACTACATAGTTCTATAACGATAATATTTGAACACTTATAAACTTCAGGCAACATGTTTATATATTGTGCAATGCAGTTAGATAATATGAATAGGTAAACAAAACTACAGAAACATAAATGCAAAATGTAAATAACACAATAATTTTATTATGGTTCTAAGGTGGGGTAAAATGTCCACTTTACTCTTATTTTCCAAATGGAATTCATTAGAACTTTTTTTCAAGTACACAACTTTAGTTTTAATACAACTTAGTTCCCCAAACTAAGTAGATGATTTCTCCTCAGTCTCTCATTTATCAAACTTTGTTGATACTACAACCTGGTCTTTCGCAAAGGTCTATCCCAATCTTTCCATTCAAGCTCGACTGAAGAAAATAGGTTCAATTCTTAACTCTTTCTATAGAGGTCTGAGTTTGAACTCTTCATGTATAGGTCTAAGTCCACCCAAGAGCTCTTTTTTATTTTAGTGATAAGTTTGTCACTTAGCAAATGGATGTGCGCATTATGAATTTATGAGTAAGTATTTTAGATTTTGCTTTTTACCTTTTAGCTATTTTTCAAAGAGCTTGAGAGATCTACTTGTATATCTTCTTGTCTATTCTTGTATATGCTAATGTGTATCTTTATTGGGTCTTCTCTATAGTCGTCTTTAGACTTCATCTTTTTTATAGCTCTCTCTTACTTTTTGCTCGTTGCACCTACTTTTATCATATCTCATTGGTACAACTATTCTGTCATACTGCTAAGTAGTTGTAGTTTGACATGTTTGCAATTTGTTGTCCTTTTCATCCTATTAGTCTCCTATCTGGTTTAGACCTTAGCATTTTATCATTAAGAGGTTTACAAATGTAACTTGATCCTTTAAAGGTATATATGTCCTCACTCCACTGCAACCTTTAGCCATACTAAGTATACTACTTTGGTCTTGGACTCGTCCTTTTCTAAGAATTTTGTTACTTTGCTAATAAGCTCTTGGACTTTACTATCTTTACTCATCTTTTAGTGGCTTGAGTTCTCACTTAATTACTTCTATCCTTACTCAACTGAAACCCTTAGCCCTACCAAGCCTTCTGCTATGGTCTTAGACTTTGTTGTCTTGGTTTTAGACTCTTCATCACTTATCTAATTATCAGCCCTACTTCATCTTTTCTATTATAGGCTGTCTTCCAATAGAATTACCTAGTAGAGTAGCCTTTAGAAAGATCATAGTTAAAATAAAATAACTTCAAGAGTTTTGGGGGGTTTAGACTAACCTACTCATCATCAAAATCTATGCAAGTTGATCCTAACAATTTCCCGATTTGATGGTGACAAACTCTTGAGAATAATAATAAATAATGTCATGATTGCAAAATGATGAAAATAATTTTAACAATTTTATTATGTTCAATCATAAAATTTATGAGTATTACATTAGTATTTTATAAAGAAAACTATAGATTGCAATCCATCAATAATTTTTCTTAGCTTATCTTTATCGCCTCATTGGTTTTGGGTTGCTTATATTTAACCAAGCTCCTGCTCTATGTCCACCTAGTGGTGGTGGGGATTTTTGCCTTGGCTATTATCTAAGATGTTCACCTTTGCCTTTGAGCCTATTTCTTTTTTAGTTCCTGTTGTCTCTTCGTGTATTCTTCTAGTCTTTACTGTTGAGAAATTGGAGAAACTATTCTTGGTTGTTATTGTTGATGACTACTTTCCCTCTTTTTGGCATTATCCATGGAACGAGATAGGTGATTGATGTAGTCCAGGATTTTCTGCAAGCTGGTTGGAAATGTGCTGCATTTCTTTTTCCAAATATATGAATTTGGAAGTGTGTTGCTCAAATTAACCAACTATACACTTTTGTATGGCTTCAAAAGTTAAACTTTGTTGGCTATGATCATCTAGAAGGTTGTTCAGGGTTTAAGTCTTGAACTGTCGCTAAGTAAAGTCTCATAGCATTTGGAAGCCAGTATGCATATCATTTTTGAGTTTTTCCCATCTAATTTGTCACGTGATGAGTGCTGGGTTGATCTGTCAAAGCAATTCCCTTGATTTATCGGTAAATTTCAGAACAAGTTTGTGTTGGCTCTCGTTATTATCCTCATCATCATCATGGTCATCACCATCTTTGATCACCTTCATCATTTTCCTTGCAATTATTATTAAAGGAGTCCTTATCTTTGTCTCCTTCAGATAAGGTCTCTTGACCCTCGTTTCATTCTTGCTTCTCATTTAGAGCACTTATTGTATCTTTATTAGACTTACATGGACCATTTCTTGGCTGATCGGGTCCATGCTACTGAACTGACTCATTTATAGGTTCTTCCATACCAAGACCTTATAAGACTTCAGACACGCAGTCATGGATGGTCAAAGTAATATCTTTTTCACTTAAATTAGGTTGTTCCCCTTAACTTGAGCTTATTCTATTAGCATAATGTTCAAGAGTTGGACATTAATGAGAGGATCAATAGCTGGATTAAATGATTGTGCTATAAACTAGTTGTGCAGGTAATTCTTCTAGTTTATGGGTTGGCCGAATAACATGTCTAGATATGGAACTTCTTTGAAATGCAGAGTCTTCAACAAGAACTGTATTTTGCTATGAAGTGTTTTCTTCATCATTACTTACTTTGAGAGTGTAAAGTTCTCGCTGGCTTATTGCTACCTCTTCCAATTTGATGTCTATAGTAAGATTAGTCGTTAGGTTCTCTTTTCTTTCCTTTATTAACTCCCTAACGCATTCTCTCTTGTGATGTAGAAATCCTCCTTGCAATGAACTGCTCCATAACTTGTACATTTTCATGATCAGTCCATTTGATGGACCACTTTTCTTATTTCTTATAGTCACTCCACCTTTGCAACTCACTGACAATATTTTCTAGTTTGGCATCTCTATAGAACGTGTACCTGTTTTGCTCATTAATGAGTGACATAGTATTAAATTCTTGCCAACTAGGGGCAAGTTTGGCTTCATGATGATCTACATGGTTGGGCTTTTTAATTATGGGAGGTTCCACAACTAGAGTCTTGCCTTTGCCTTGAAGAAGAGGAGCTATGTTTGGTTGTGCTTCCTCCCATACCTTTATTTCAGCTATAAGTGGTGGAGTTTTCTTATTTGAAGGGACTATTTCCTTCGATGCTTTTAATCTACCAACTTTTTTTAAAACATGTATATACTCACAGGGTTGAAGCTCAAACATACTTCTCTTAGTGCGTTTGGAGGACTGTTGAATAGGATTTAATATTCTTTGAGGATTCGACTCTTGCTTGCTAGTCGACTGCTCTGACATACTTTAACTTGACTGGGATGGTTGAGTGGGTGACTTCTAATGGGTTAACTAGGTGGGTGTGTTCAGTTGATTCCTCATCCATAGATAAATTTGCAAGAATGAGTCTTCTTAGAGGCTTCTTGGTCTACTTTACTAGGGGTTTTCTCATTTTGGTGCCTTCTCTTCTTCTACCAAACTTTAGTTTTTGAGGCCAACTTGGTTGTGGCCCTCGCCATGGCTTATAGTTTACTATCTCTCATCTTTTTACCATTGTACTTTTGATCTGGCTTTTTAAGAACCAAAAGACTCATAAAATTACAAGATTATTAGTAGCGACAGTGTTTCCTTGCTAAGAACACTTGGTAAGATTAATTATATAAGCAAATAGAGTAAAGGTCTTGAGAAGAGATTTTGAGAGTCTGAGAGAGATAATGGACTAAAAAGAAATTTCACATAGATAAAGTAAAAGTTTATAGAGTTTTATGATACAAACAAAATAGATATCTAAATTTCTCCGTTAATAGATGCAAAAGAATGCATTTACACTTCCAATGAGATTTGAAATTAAGACTTTTTGAAGATAAAATGATTTTAAAACTAATATGAATATTGACCATTTTGGATAAACATGTAGAAGTTTACTGACGGTTAAAACTAATAAAGGTTGGAATAACACGTATTTATTTCAAGTAGGTTTAAAAAATATTAGATTAAAACTTATGCCACTGGTATTTTACATATTAAAAGTTTAGGACTAACTTTTTAAAGAATAGAAAGATCGCATGGAAAAATGACTTGTATGAAATGTTTTTGACTCAATTGTTGGTTAACATAGACTATAAAATAATAATCTAAGAAATATATCTCTGATCTCATTAACTGACTGCAAAAATAAAATATTCCACCTAAATTGCATGCCCTTAAAAATAAATTAAACATTTAAATCAAGCATGCCCAATTCTCTTCGTATAAAGAAAGACCTGGATTCATAAAGGGGCTTCATGAAAATGTTTGCTAATTGATTCTCTATGTTAATGTAATTGATGGATATGTTCTTCTTTTCCACATGGTCTATGATAAAATAATGTCTGCTAACATGCTTTGTTCTCGAGTGAAGCATGAGATTGCAATATCACTTCTATTACCACAGTAAATTGGCATCAACTTAGTCTTTAAGTTGTTGATGCATCCAAATGATCTGAGCACCACTTTCTGCGATAATGTACTCAACCTCCATTATAGATATGGCTATGGATGTTTATTTCTTACTGAACCAAGATATAGTTGATCGCCTAGTAATTGACATGTTCCACTAGTGCTTTTTCTGTCAATCTTGCAACCTGGAAAATCTACACCTGATTATAAAAACTAACTGCAAGAGCATAGTGTCAAACTTTAGTAAAAGACGAGAAATGTATCATCCGCACAAGGATTGTATCAAATTTTCATGAAGTACTGTAAGTAATGTAAGTCTAACTTTATTTGGATGATTTAAACAAGAGTTGCAATTAATAATACTAAAAGATCTTACAACTAAACTTAAAAAATTCACTTCTGCAATTTATCGAATACTTAATAAGCAATTAATTCTAGAAGTATGATTCACCCAATTTTCACATATGTTCATCATTCCAAATTAATAATTTCAAGTCATAACTAAAATTTTAGGAACCCCCAAAGTAATCAACTCCCTCTTATAAGTATTGAGTGACATGAATTCTAATTTTGATTTTGATATTTTTATAAAAACCCAAAACTGAATTTTTAACAAAGCTTAATAGATTTTTATACTAGACTTCAAAGGTTTCATAAGCAATTCCCAGGTTGTATTACCCTATGGTCATGCATAAAACTCCATCTCTCAAGTGGCGATTTTCATACACCAAACATTTAAGGCTAATGGCCAATTAATCATGATTTCAATCAAAACAAGATAACACAAATAAATTGAGGAACTTGAAATAACATAAATGAAAATTCAAAACATAGGATTCAATGTTAGTTCATGATGAATGTAGAAAACTCTAAAAAAGTTTCTATAGATCATGGAAGATAAATAGGATAACAAAGGAAGAATCTAATAAAACCAAGGTCAGAGTCTTCTCTGTACCATATGATAGATGCATTCGATTGTCTACTAAAGTCTTTTCTATATTTCCCAGTCTTTTCCTAGTGTTCTCTAAATTTCAAAAGTGTTTAAGAAAAGTTCCATGTCTTCAATTTATATATTTCCTCCAAAATTAGGACTTAAGACCCTATCAGTACGCGAAACATGTCATGCGGTGCCGTCACACTAGAATGCAATGGACAAATTTCTTCCTCTGCACCGCAGCCCCAAAATCAAGTATTACAGTGGCAAAATATAGTGGCTGAAATTAACCTCCCGTATCGCAGTGCCAAACTACTGTGGATAATTTTTACTACCGACGGGCCCCAAAATCAGTTACCGGTGCCAAGTTCCAAATCTTAGCATCTTGATCGTTCCTTCTTCTTCTCTTCTTTGGCTCATCAACATTTTTGTTTTACTTTGAGTATTTCCTCTAAGACACATCAAAACAAATAAAATTTGGCATAAATTGCTTAGGATCAACCAAATAATTAAGCCAAAAGTACTTGAACTATTGGTATACAAACCAACATAACAAACACCCCCAAACTTAGAGATGTGCTTGTCCTCAAGCCAAAAAAAAAACTAAAATTAACAATAAAAAAAACCTTCCTATGCAAACTTGAGCAAACAATCAGCACTGAACCATTAATATACCTCAAAGATTGCCAAAAATCATAACTCAAATAGAGTTGCAAGAACATGTTAATGTCTATGTGTC
This sequence comes from Paulownia fortunei, assembly GCA_019321725.1. Taxonomy (NCBI): domain Eukaryota; kingdom Viridiplantae; phylum Streptophyta; class Magnoliopsida; order Lamiales; family Paulowniaceae; genus Paulownia; species Paulownia fortunei. The sequence goes on along the minus strand of JAGSPU010000168.1, from coordinate 4,653 downwards.
AACATGTATATGTGTGTGTGTGCATAGTCAATTTGCTAAACAACATTCTTCACATGATAAGTTTACAAAGCCAACTACCTTCTAAAAGATACAATTTTTGATAGAAAATTTAAGTATTTTCCAAACTCCATAGGCTTGCCTTTTGTGCTAATCTCCACTAATGTAGGTATATCATAGCATCAATGATAAAAAGGACTTTCAAATATGGTAATGTATGGCTTGGTAATAGTAGGAAAAATTTGAGAAAATATATCTTGAAATCATCCATGACACACAATCACCTAGAATAATGTATAGAGCACCAATATCTTAGAACATCAGTATCATATTTGATATGCATTTCTTGCTGCCCTTTCTTCAATACCTATCCTTTCTTCAATACCTATCATCTTTGCACTTTGTCCATTAATCGCTTTCTTTTTCCTTTCTCTTTTTATTTTTGTGTTCTTTTTTTTCTTTTATGGATCCTTCCATCTTTTCTATAGATATAATTGTTAGAGTAGTGCCCTGTGGAGCCAATTAGTGGTTGCTTCTATACTTTTATAAAAGTAATGTTATTTGAAATATATTTATAAAATTAGCATTTTCTTTATCTTTAATTGCACATAATCAATTAAATAAATTTCCTAGACCATACTTAGCTACAGGGCATGGTCGCGCATATGATGACGATCATGGAATATGCTTATATGGCTTTGGTCTTAAACTAGTTATGAGTCGAGGGTTCATTGAGATAGGATATTAATAAGCCTGTAAGACTCAGGCACATGATGCATCGTCAAAAGGAGGATGTCTCACTTCATATGCATTGACTTGGGGATGCTAGTACATATGTGCATGTGCTTGTTGGGAAATGAGTACACTAAACAGGCCCATAGAAAATTCTCAATTAGAAATGTTGTTTGTTGAATGAGAACTTTCTAATTATGATAGTGCACGAATTAGTCTTTTAACTTGAGGCACAATAGTTATCTTGTGCATGACATCATGCACTTTGATATATTTATTGATTACATAACAATCACTAGGGTTTACATTGGGTGTATGATCTTCGTGTATAGAGGTTAATGTGGCCAACAAAAGATCTATCTTATATTTGGTAGAATAGGTGAATCTCCTATGCATTTCATGGTCCTTGGATTAAAAGTCTCAGGCTAGAGTAGATGAATATTAGACAAAGGTTTTCTAATGATTCATCAAGAATCAATGAGACTAGAAATAAAACTATAGTTATTAAGTTAAATATGATTTCGACTAATAATCCATACCCTAAACTAAATTGCGAGGCTAGTTGATGAAAGGATGCAACTTGTACAATACTCGTAATAGAAATAGGTTCCCTTGCTAATTCACTTAAGACTAGGTAGTCATGATGCACTTCTAGGTGCTTACTTTGACTTATGAGGTTCTTGGAATTAATTCCAAGATGAATTAATTAATTTAATTAGAATATATTTTTATATTCATTAAATTGCAAGAGTTGTAAGCCCACTGCTAGCTTAGTTGTAAACCCTATTGGGTCACACACAAATCGAGATAGTCCACTCCTGTCAAGAATATAATCCAAAGGATTAAGTTAATTAATGGAGATTAATTAACTTAACTATTATTAATTTAAAGAGTTAATTCATCCAAAATTATTTAATTGGACCTAATAAAGATTGGGGGATCTTTGGGAGTGAATTAATTAATTAATTGAGCTTTAAATTAATTTAAGAAGTTAAATTAATTTAACCAATTTAAATAGTATGATTATTTATGTTGGGCCTAATTTAATTAGGTGGCCTCATAGAACCAACTAAATAATTGATTGAATCAATTAATTAAGTTGGACTTAAATTAATTGATGGAGATCAATTAAAGTCTAAGCCCGAGATTGATGGGCCGCGTAGGAGAGGCCTAACTTGAAGTCTTGGAGAATAAGTCTAAGACTTCTTGTTTTTTATGGAAACAAATTAAATAAAGTAAGACTCCATGTCTTACAAGAAAACAAATCAAAGACTCCTATTTTGATGGAAACAAGATTGAGATAAAATGGAAAGGGGTTAGGAAACCTAATTGGATTAGGGATCAATCAAAGTGGTGTATAAATACACCATCTTGCAGTGGCTGAATTATTGATCTAATTTTGAAGCAAAAATTGGCCCCAAGCGTTAGCATATATATGCCCACTTCTCCTCTTTTCATGCTCAGGCTTTGCTTAACCAAAAGGTTCCATACTTTTTGACACTTTGATTAATTCTCTTATCACTAATTGACATTGGAGTTAAATCTACATTCCTAAATTCTAGATTAGAAATAAAGATTCATCATTCTCTAGCAAGGATTGTGAATTGTGGTCTAGCCAAAGGTGTAGACACCATTAGAGGGAAGACTCTTGGATTTTTGTAGCAAATCAATTTCTGATCTAGCCAAGATTTAAATCGTTCAAATCCGCTTCATCAACCGGAGTGTTTGTTATTAAGGTATTTCATGAAACTTCTATTTAATTTAATTAAGCGAGTAAATCAAATACAAATCAATTAATTGCATCAAATTTGGGATTGCATGTATTAAATTATTTATGCATATTTTTAATTTTTTAATTTTTATTGCGCAATGTCTCATGAATTCGTTAACCCAACATTAATATCCCCAAACTTATTCACTTCATTATAGGAAAGTGGATTTTTTTCCATTTTTTTTATTGGGAAGATCTACGCATAAGCCTTTACTACCTTTTTTTAATTTTTGCCCTTTACTTCTATGTGTGCTCAAAGTTCTACCAATTCATCCTAGAATACTTGTGTGTATGAGTGAAGGGATTCAAATATGAGTGAAGGAAAAATCTTTGTGATCCTTGTATGTTGACTACAAAGGCTCAATTGATCTAAAGATGGCCTAAATCGTCTCCCTAATACTACGACACCTAGGATTTTGCCTCCACTAGTGATTAAACAAGTTCTAGAGCTTGGTGAGATCATTCAAAAAGAAATTATTCCCTATAAATTATCTCTAAGCATATAAACATAGTCCAACAAACAACTATGCTAAAAAATTCCAAGAATCACAATATAAGTCCAACCGGATACATATCAAATAATTAAACCAAGGCACATTCAATAATCCAACAAGTTATCATTAATGCAATCATACTTAGATAAAATTGGATTAGTAGTAATAAACTAGAGAATACAACCTCTTTTCTTAAATAATAAGCAACAAAATTATGAAAATTAACAACTCAACCTACGGCATATAAAGGCTAAAAACACAAGTAATAGATCATTAACCCTAAAGTTAAAAGATGCATTATCTTCAATGGTATGAACAAATAGGAGAATGGAGAACTTCATTTAAAATGATAACATCATAGGGGGCTGGAGGCCTCCTCGTCATTAGATGAAGATGGAGGGATCTCTAGTGGTAGAGGGAAATGAACTTGAGGAGCTCCCAAGAATGGGCTAATAAACTAGAAGAACTGAGCTATAGCTGTGGTCGCACTATAGCTCATATGTTAAATATGTCGTATTGCAGTGGTACTCACAACCAGCCTCACAATAGAGTTGATAGAACTTTCTACAAAGGTCTTAGACCTCCTAATAAAGGTTAAATTAAAAGCTTAGAGCAAGCAATAGTGGTGCAGAAGCTGGTGGTGGTGGTGCTGATGAATCAGCGGGTCCAATAGGTGATAATGGGGTTGGACGATCAATCATTGAGAGTGCCTCATTGAGAAGAGAACTGGCTCCAATAGGGTTAGGGAAGCTTTCTTTCCTTGATTGACCATCGTGGTCAATAAGCCCTAAAAGCTGCTCGACAGGCTTTCTCATGGCCTCAAGTGACTCTAGCCTATTTACATAACCCACTGATAATTGAGGGCAACATATGACCACCTTAGTAGCACCCACCAAAGCATAGTCAATCACCTCTTATAGGATGATTACTATATCAAACTGTATGATGTGAGCATCGAATAAAAGAAATAAGCCATACTCTTCATCACATTACTCACATGTGTGGTATGCAGAAGCTTGGCATTGATGAAATGGTGCCATGATTTACTATAGATGCTTAAGGTAGAGGTGGGAAAAGAGAGTGAACCATCTTTTTCTTTAGTGGAATAGGTCTATCAAGTTCCCAATTGGCAGAGAGCATTAATGATCATATCTAGGTCCAGATGTAGAGATATGAAATCAGAGAACTTAGTAAGTTTAATTCTGGAAGCCTATAATATTCTCATGGTGGTTAAATGACAAATAGTTTCCCATAATAACCTCTCACTCATCGTGCTCAGCTGCATTGGAATGGAACTCTTCACAACCAAGATAATAGGTGGCTCGTGCTGAGTGGCCAATAGTTCCCATTGGTGTTTATGGATCATTTATTTAAGGTGACCATCGACTGCCTTAAGTTTGATGCCACTTTTAGAAGTCAAGATCTTCTTAATTAGCAACTCATGGAACTATTTCTTAGAGGCTTCTATGATATGAGCTCGAGGCCACTCCATTGCCCTTGTGTTCTTTAGGTGCCGTTCATTAGTTAAAAATTCAAAATTAAACCCAAAACCAACCACGGAATGCAGCCAAGGTACCTGCCACATTAACAAATGAGTTGTGCTCAATGTGTTTTCCAAGGTGTTACTATGAATAGTTATGCCAAACAATGCTTGAATAC
>JAGSPU010000137.1:0-36405 GCA_019321725.1 Paulownia fortunei | reverse complement strand
ATTGAAGGCTAAGTACATTAAGATGACACAATAGAATGTTGCAAATACTAATGTAGATTCAAACTCAGAAGGCAACTGCATTGATGTCATCTAATTTTATTTGTTGTATTTTTTCAAAAGTTTCAGATTGTGGGGATTGTTGGAAATAATTTTTAAAATTTCTTCATTTTTTTTTAGTTTTATTAATTATTTTTTGGCCTCATTTTATTGAGATTTACTACCTTTTGGTAAAATTACAAAATTCATCTTTTATGTTGGCCTATATAGCATTTTTGTTATTTTATTTTTAAGATCACTAATTTACATTCATTAACTTTAAAAAAATTACAATTGCAGTTCGATTAATTAAAAATTACTGAGTTGACAAAAAATTGGCCGCAACTTGCTTAGGTAAATTAAATTTGAGATTTTTTATATTTTGGAGGGAAAATTAAGAATGTGGCAATGAGTTGGACAAAATTAAAAAAATAAAAATATTAGCTTGTCAAAGTGAAAAATGCAACACCCTTTGTAATTAACAAAATATAAAATAAAATAAAAATACTTAAAAAAAACCACCTTCTTCCCCTGCCACCCCCATCCCAAAACCCTCTTCCCCACCCCACCCCAAAATCCACCATCAATATAACTCCAAACCCGCCTTGCTTGCCGGCTCTCACTCTTTCCTGTCTCCAAAACCCATCATCTATATGTATATGTATACACTTATATATATATATATATGTATATATGTATATATGTATATATGTATATGTGTGTGTTTCTGTCAATCTGTGTGTGTGTTACAGATATTTGGGAGTGTAACGGTGGGTGGCAAGGCGGAGCGAATCGAGGAGAGAGGAGAGGAGGAAGGACGGTATTCACTGGTATGGGGATGGAGTTTTTGAGGCGGAAGAGGGGGTGCTTGGTTGAAGAAGATGATTTTTTTTTCCTTTTTAATTTTTTAGTTTGTTTTATATTTTATCAATTATAAAAGATAATTTAGATACACACACACACACACACATATATATATATATATATTAAATTTTTTTCTTTAAAGAATTAAATATATAGTTTAGTCTTTAAATATAAAATTTTATTAATATTTAACTTTTTAAATATGATATTCTATTAACATTATTTGGTTTTATGAGATATAATGAGCAAACTTAAAGCCTTTAAGTTTTTATTAACAACAATTTTTTATTTTCTATAAATTTTCTCAATTATTTATGTCTTATAAATAAAAAACTTATTTAAGAATATTTTTAATTCTTAATTATATGTTTTAATTATTAAATATGAAATCTTATTAACATCATATTTTTCTATTTTCTGTAAATTTTTTAAATTTTAAAAAAGCTATTTAAATTAAGAATTTTCGTAACTATATTAAAATTATACTAGTTTTTTCTTGTCAATTAAAAAATAATTTACAAATATCATCTAAACTATTTTTTTCATATTGTTTATTATATTTTGAAATGTTAAATTTTATCATCTAAATTCTTTTTATTCTATTTATTTAAAGTTTGAATTACATATATTTTCTAGCCTTCAAATATTAAATTTTGTTATTATTTTATTATCTATTGTGTTTTTGTTATAAGTAATTAGCATGTATTAGAATTATTGTAGTTTGAAATATATTATCAAATACATTTACATTCTAATTATAATGATTTTTCTTTTTAAATTTGAAGAATAAATATGAAAGAAACTATTAATAAAATCTTTTTATGTCCACTTGGCAACAATTTTTTCTTCCATTCACGTTACTGCCACATCACCATTTTCCTTCTAAAATATAAAATTCCTCAAATTTGAAGCCAAATAAGTGAATTTCGGTGCCAAGTCAGCAATTTTTAGGAGAAATTGAATTTTCCGATCAACATCTGGCTAAAGTTATAATTTTTTAAAAAGTGGTGCATGTAAATTGATAACCTCAAAAATAAAAGGACGAAAACACTATATAGGCCAATATATATATATATATATATATCGAATTTTATAATTTTACCGATTCACGTTCATATATAATGAGTTATGAACATTCAATTATATTACTTTTTGGGCAATTATTTCTTTCAATAGTCATATTTCTAATCCTATACAAGAGACCATTTGGATATTAATTTTAATAAGAGTTTTGAGATATTAAATTTTAGTATCCTCATATATTTTGCCCCTGAGACGATATACTACTACGAATTAATAAAAACTTTATATTGAAATCGTGATAAACTGAATGCACATAGAGAATGCATATAGAGAGATAATTATGGAAATCTTATTCTATAATCAGACGAAAACATAGTTTTCGATTCAGTATTTGGAAGCCCCCAACTACCTCTGTGCCAACGGTCATGATAAGATGGAAAAATAGATAAATGGAAGATAGAAAAATATAGGAGAATGTTTTTCTTATTGGTATTAACAGCTATTCTAGGAGGAATGGTTTTATGAGTGTTAACAATTTAATGCACCCATTGCTCTATTTAATTGTCCACCCTTTTTCAAGTGCATGGCCTAAGTTCTGGCCGAAAGATGTAAAGACAATAATAGCATGTGACTCTCCATTAGTCAAGTTTCTATTTGCTAATTTAAGTTATAATTGATATATCATATCATGATTTATAATGATATTGTTGACCATATGGCTAACAAATTTTTATGTAAATTGATTGATTTGTTTCATAAACATAAATGACACATACAAAACTCCCATCAATGGCCTTCACTTCTCTCATTGGACCTAATTTTTTTTTTCTCAAGATGTATGTCGATCTCTATTTTTTTTTAACTATATATGAAGTGGTTTTTCTTTTCCTTTGTTTTTTTTTTTCATAAGTAGAAGAGTTTAGCAAATTCCTAAGGCAGAGTTTGGAACCACTTTTGTAGATTAAACAGTCCACCTGGAAAAAGGAATTCTTAATATAGGTTTTAATAATGCTTCCGTTTTATTAGATGAAATCTTACAGAATTTAATCTATAAAAAACGGAAAGTCTGACTATTTGAATAAAAAATCAATTGGATATATAGATTGGGGTTTCTCACCTACTCTATTCTGATATATAGTTCGATCATGAAATTTATTTTTATTTTTTGTATTTTTAAAATATGAGTGTGTGACTTGTTATATTGATTCTATGATAGTACAGAGAATAAGTCTGTCATTTTAATACAAATTATTCTACTTTATTGGATATTTACTCGAGAATATCTAGAACATGAATTAAGAAGTATTTTCAAATATTATCAAGTGCTTCATAAAAATATATTTTTATGACTATCTATATAGGAAAAAGAATTTTAGTAGTTGTCCGTAATAATTTCCTTGAAGCACTTGAGGGTGTAAAGGAATTTCTTGCAAGAAAATCGAGCAAATCGAGTTGAGGAAAAGAACTAGGAAAAAATAATGAAAATGATGATATCCAGCTAAGTAATAACAACAAGAGTATGAATTCCTAATTCAAGACCGTAACAGAACTAGGTATCAATAAGTCCAAGTCGGTTTAAAGTTTCCAAGTTTGATTTAATTATTTCCAAATCGAGCTTAATATAATTGCAAATCCAATTGAGTCCGAGTCAAAAGCTAAGATTTAAATTTACATTCAAGAGTGTGAGAAAAATTAAATTAGGCTTGATTAGGGCTTGAATTAGTTAGGTTGGATTAGTTATAAATATTTTTATGGTATAACTAAATTATATAAAAATTAGTCATATATATATATATAGGTTGGATTAGTTATAAATATTTTTATGGTATAACTAAATTATATAAAAAGTTCCAAAACTTCGTACTTGAATTGGAATGGTACATAGAGAAGTTCAAAAACAAAATCTACCCTACTTATAAGTTTAAAAGTTTTTCATATTACGTTTTTATCATTTTGAGGCTAGGTTTTGCTGATCATTTCTGGCGATTACAGTTCATACTTTTAGCTATGTTTAAAATAATAATTTTTTACTTATAAGAGTTAACTTATTTAAATTATTAATTATAGATTTTTAATTGAAAAACCCCGACTCCATGCATTTCTCAATCTTAAACATTATATTGAAGTTAATCAAATGGTTTTTCATTTTAAGTATGTACAATTTGATTTAAGTTAATCTTAAACATGATTTATGTTCGGAGATCAACAACTTATTTCACGTATTTTTCTTATAAAAACGCTACTTTTTCTTGTTCCTTTTATTTTATTAATGATAAGTAATTTATGGCAACTTTTATGTGCAATTGTTGATTAAACCACACACTTCTCCAATATAGTTTTCATAATACATTATCTTTAATGGGACATAATTGTTTTGTTTTCACGAGCAATGCACATATTGTAAAAATATATTGTCGCCGTAATTTGGGCAGGCGATCTACCACAATTTTTTTTGCACGTTCCAACCACATGCAGTGTTAGAGGTGTACATAAAGACTATTTACCTCTTCTAGATTAAAAATAGAGTCAAAACAGAAGAAATTAAGATCAGTATGAACTATCAATTGATGTGAAGAATTTCATATGAATACTTTGTTTCACTTGAAGTTAATTATCCCAGCTGCATGCAGTTCCATACAGTTTGATCTTTGGAATTGATCGATAAAGTTTAAAATTTTTATCAAACAAATTAATATACATATATATTCTTGCTTGTGAGGTGTAAGACAACATGAAATTTGAAATTGATTAAAATTAAAAATATTGCAACGATAACTTCATGCTAATCAAATACAATACCAAGATTATTCCAAATTTCCGACTCAGAGAAAAGAAAATCCAAGATTTTTTTATTTTTTATTTATAAAAAAAGGTAAAGGATGCCTAAGGAAATTCTCAATGCCATGCCAGCCTGAGAATTTCCTCAGGCTAAAAGGCGTCCGGTGGAAGCTCATTCAAATAAAAAATTCCGGGCTACTGGAGGCTTTTGATTTCCTATACAATGACGCCGCCCAGGGCGGTGAGTAGCGGCACAACCTTCTCTCCTCCCTTACATGGATGGCCCGGTGGCCGCCCAAGGCAAACTAGGAGTCGAACTCCTTGTAGCAACCGCCGCAAAGGTATTGTTTCGTGGCCTGGGATGAGGCTTTGCAGCCGCCCTCCACAGCCATCACAGCTTTCCCTTTCGTCAAAACGCTGTGTTGCACGGCTTCTGCACGGGGTCCCGGATGAAGAAGGCAAAGCCAATTCCATGGGGATCAGCTTCTTCCAGGGCGTGCAATTGGGGTTCTTGTCATCTTCAACAGGCTCCAGTTCCAGGTTTCTCTTCTTAGTTTGCAGAAGGAGAGGTTGGTTGAAAGGTGCCAACCGCAGAGCCTGGAAAGGAACTATTGGTTGACGGATGGAATTTGAATTTGCTCCCGCTGGAGAATGGATTGGGATTTCTGTTTGTCTTTCCTCCAATAGATGATGAGCTTTGCAGGTTTGCCCTCCTGAATAGTTTCCTCCAATATTCTTTATCTTGAACTTCAGATTATTCGGCAAATCTTGAATCTTGTTTGCGGGGTTACGTTCAACTCCTGCAGAGTTGAAATAAAACCCTGATTGCCGACCCATAAAAACTGCACAAAAACAACACAAAGTTAATTAATGATCATCATGTCAAACTGATAAAGAAATCTTGATTTTCAGTAGGATAAACCAATTTGACTATACTTTCAAATGAGCAGTTTTACCTCTGTTTACTGTGAAAAATGCCAGAAAAGGAAAGAAAACAAGAAAAAAGCAAACTATAGCAGCCAAAGTCCAACACTACGGAAGAGGGAATAAACTAGAGGAATGAAAACCCTAAAAGCATTCAATCTTGTGTGCTAATAACAACACATATACACTGTATATATAGAATGGTGGACAAGATTGAATTGACCAGTAATCAGCAAAAGAGATGCAAGTGAGCAACTGTTGGTAATCTGGCGAAAAATGGGCAAATGTTTGAATGCAAAAATCTGTAATGGATTAATGAGAATCCAGTCAATAAGTGACGCATTAAGATGTGTCACAAGCAATATTTAAGGACAGCATTAACTGCGCAGTTTCTGTGTATTAATAATTGCTAACCAGGTTTTTATTTACGGCCTTGTGAGGAATAAAATTCTGTAGTAAGATTCTATCCACTTTGGGGATGCTGACTGTCTTCTGAAAAAAGGAAAAACTTTAAAAAGAAATAAATTATTGTCACAATGAATTTTGAAATGTTAATTGATGAAATTTGATAAAATCGAACTAAGAAAGCAAAACACACACACATACAAATATCTTTGATCAATACATTATAGATGATTTGATTTTTATGTTCTATGAACACTTCTAAAATTGACTTATATCTGATGCCGATATACACAGACATAGCGTAGAGTATGCACATATTCAACACTTATGACATATGTACGTGTAACGTGCATCTACTTAAACTCATTAACTACAAATTTGTCATAATGCAAGACATAACATAAATTTAAAATGTTAAAAGTTTGATATTTAGATGGATTTTTTTTTTGTGTTTAATGATTAATTTATTTTAGTCATTTTATTCATCCATGTTAGATCATGTCTATTGAGTTAGTTTTTTTATGGTGTAGTTTTGTAAATAGTTATGAAGCATATATATTTTATCATTTGCTTTTTCTCACTGTTATGGCATTGGTAGCATTTAATAATTAAGTTGTTTTTAGTATATCAAATTCTAATTACATGATCTTTATAAATGTGTCGCATTTTGTGCTATAATTTTTGAAAATTAAGTCTTTGTTCATATCTTATCGTATTCGTGTTGTATGTTCATGTTCATGCAACATAGTTTAAACCCTTTTTTTCTTATTGATCTCATGGTTTCCAAAACAACAGATATATTGCATTCTTTATTTTTGATAATTATTATATGTCATTTCTTTAGTTACTATTTATTTTATTTCTAGTCATATCCTTCCAAATTCTAAATTTTGTGGTCTTAATTTCTCTCCTTTTCTCTCTTAGGCCTCCCAGTATTCAAAATGTTGTGCTCCTGATGTCTGTATATAGAGAGTTTAGCAACCAATAACGGAGAGAAAGTAGAGCCAGAAATTTCCAGAGAGGAGATAAAGTTCAAACAAAGATGGATACCTAAAAGACAAGAAATAAGAAAATGAATTATTTTCCTGCAAGTGGATGAAGATTTATCGCAAAATCAAAGTGAAAAAAACAAGACGCACACACACTTATATAGTACATTATTTAATATATAGATCATTATTAAATGATGATTTTTAAATTCCATATATGATGAATGAACACTTCTAAAATTCAGTCAAAGTGGATAAAATTTGATTTCATATCACTTTTGTTTTATAATTTTCATTTAATAAAAAAATAATTTTTAAAAATTAAATCTCATAAGAGTTGGTCAATATTATTTATATTGTTGAAGAAGGCCATAAATTGAAATTTTGATCTCTGATTTCTTTTTGGAACTAACACTTCATCATGTGCTAAATTAAAATATTTTATGTATAATTGAAGACAGTTTCAAAGTTTGAAAGTTGGTTTCTCATTTTCTTATATTTTTTATTTTAATGACTCTCGCTCAAATTTTTAAATAATGGATTCTTTGACCATTGATATTTGGTTAGGGGATTTTTGATCTTTCAATACATGTTTTTTTTTTTTTTTTTTTTAAGAATCTTTAACTTAATAGAACTAAAGAGGAGGTTTTCAAACTTCAGGGGTGGTGAACACCAAAGCTTTAACCCCAAGCGGATAGGTGCAAATAAAACTTATTTTAATTGAGAGAATAATTAAAAAAGAAAAAACTTCATTTTAGAAAAAAGAATTATTTTGGGACATCCCAAAAAAGAATTGAAAATGATAAATTTGAAAGAGGGAGAGTATTACATAGTACCAAAAGTTATCAAAATGTTATTTCTTCATTTGTACATTTAAACCTACGTGTAAAAGTATATAGTCTGTGCCCTAGCGGGCCAAAAAGCAACCTTCTATTGTTGGGAAAATTGTAAAATTGAATTTGTAAATTGGCATACATATTGATTTCATCCTTTACTTTAGGGGATCATCAAATTTAGGACAATATGCATTTAAAATTGACAACTTTAGTCCTTTTTTCACCAAAAATTCTATTTTCCACCAATAATTACTGACGTGGACACCAAAATGGGTGGAATTTATTTACATGGATTAAAATTTGTTGCATTTGGAGGGAAAATTTCCCATGTGGCATCTTACATGGACATAGAATAAAATAAACAAGAAAAAAAATCATCTTCTTCCATAATTTTTTTTTTGAATTCGTTGTAATATAATTTTTATTATTTCTTTTTCAATAAAATTAAAAATTATATAAAAAGAAAAATATTTAGAAACTTAATATTTCTTAATATTTATACTTTTATAGTATTTGTTTTCTTTTATCCTAATTTTTGTTTATGAATACTTAAAAATATTTCAATCTCACAATCAACGATAACGTGTGTTTGAATATGATATGTGTTTGAATAATAATAGTAGTCAGATTTGTGATTGAGTCTAACTTGTGGTTTTGTGTTCTTTTACATGTTAGTTTGATTGACAAAAAAATGAGGAATCGAACAACTATATATGTTTGTTGGCTAAATTAAATTTGAGACTGTCAAAGATTTGGGTGTATAGAAACTGGAAAGTGGTGATATAAAGGAAAAGTCTAATAAAACTTACAACGGTTGAGAAGGAAGATAAAAAAGGTTGTAATGCTCTAACCCGCTATAACCATGTCCTAATTAAAGTCAATAATGTATACGCTGCACTTGAAGTTTGGGTCAATGGACCTAATTCAAGGCTTCATTACCACTCCCTCAACCCACCCAATGTTGCTAATAGTAATGTAGATTCAAACTTGAAGGCACCTAACTAATTGCACGGTACGTATAAAGTTATCTGATTTATTTATTTATTTATTCCAAAGGTTTTAGATAGTGTGGGGATTGTTGGAGATAAGTTTTAAAATTTCTTCATTATATTTATTTTCAATTTTTATCAATTATTCAATAGCTTCACTTTCTTGAAATTTACTACCTTCATGATTATTTGATCATTGTTTATTTAGTATGAATTTTATGGCCCTTTTATTATAATCATTTTATCATATGTTGAGTTATGAACATTCTTATTGTCACCTATTTTATTACTTATTGGGCGATTATTTCATTCAATAGTCATGTTTCTAATCCTATATAAGAGAGTTTGGGATATTAATTTTAATAAGACTTTTAAGAGATTACCTTTTACATTTAGTCTCCTACTATATATTTTGCACCTGGGACAAGATATTGCTACGAGCTAATGAGATTTCATGAAACTGCATATGGAGAGACAATAACGGTACCGTGACTCTCCATTAGTCAAGTTTCTATTTTCTAACAAGTAATTATTTAAATTTTTTATTTTTATCATTTCATAAACACAAATCACACATACAACACTCCCATCAATGCCCTTCACTTCTCTCATTGGACTAAAAAAAGAATTTCAACTCTGATGTGGTTTTTCCTTTTCCATCATTATCTTTTTCCCTTGTTTTTCATCTCAGAAATAGAAGACTTAAGCAAATTCCTGAGGCAGAGTTTGGAACCATTATTGTAGGTTAAACACTCCACCTATAAAAGGGAATTCTCAATATAGGTTTTCAATAATGCTTCCATTTTGTTAGATGGAATCTTAATGAATTAAGTCTATTAAAAAACAAAGTCTTAGCATATGGATAAAAAAATCCATCATTTAGAACTTAGATTTTTGGCCTACTCCATTTTGATAGTTGGATCGTGAAATTTATTTCTTTTTGTATTTTCAGAACATGAGTGCGTGGCTTGTTATAATTGATTCTATTGGTAGCTAGTATGAAGATAGGTCTGTCACCTTGATACACCCGATTCTATTTTGTTGAATATTTATTCAAATATTTGGAACATGAATCTGGATGTACTTCCACATGTTATTAAGTGCTTCATAAAAGCATACATTTTAAACCATCTATTTAAAAAAAAAAAAATAGGAGTCGCCATATTCATTTCCGTTAAGCACTTTAAGGCTGTAAAGAAAATTCTTGGAAGCCTGGCGTCCGACTACACAAGCAGATCGAACAAATCAAGTTGAGGAAAAGAACTACGAAAAAATAATGAAAATGATGATATATATCCAGCTAAGTAAGGGAAAATAGCAAAATTTGTTCTAGCATAAATAGACATTTGGTTCTTTAATTTTTTTAATATTTAATTTTAGTACACCAAGTTACAAAATCTAGCATATTTTGTCCTTTTTTCGTCGTCAAATCTAATTTTAGCTGTCAATTACTGACTTCGCATAAATGACCTCCGAAAATTATTGACATGCACTCCAATTTGGGGATTTTTGAATTTGAAGGAAAAATTACATGATATGGCAATTATACGGACAAAGAGGGAAAAAATAAATAAATTTGGTGGAATTTCCTTTCCAAGTAACAAAAGATGGAGGGAAACCTAAAAAATATTAATTAAATTTCCTTATTTTCAAAAATATAAAATAATTTAGAAAACTTAAAATAATAAAACAAAGATGTTAATAAAATCTTATAGTAAAAAAATAGAATATCTATAAAAATTCAACAATAAGAAAAATAGAAAATAAGTTATATATATTTTTAAACAATTGCTTAATTATCACAAAAAAAATAAAATTATAAAAAATTAAAAAATAAGATGTTAGTTGAATTTCATATTTTAAAATTAGAATATATCTTTAATTTCATTGATAAACAAAATATAAATTAGTTTACATATATTCATATAATTTCTAATTTTTGAAAATATAAAATATTTTTTTTTTATAGAGAATAGTTTTCATGATAATCTTTTTATTTTCTTCTTCTTTTTTTTTAATTTACTTATATATATATATATTGTTTTCATGCAAATTTATAAGTATTTATTGAAAGAAGAAGAAGAAGAAAGTTGAAAAATAGTTAATTTCTTGTGATTAATGTTTTTGTTAAATGGATTATGTGAAAAATAGATATTTTTATTAAATTTTTATTTTATTTTTTATATTTTAAATTGCCTAAGTGGAATATACGTGGGAGTAATTTTTCTTTCATTTTATTCATGTAGGATGCCATGTAGATGATTTTCCACCTAATCGAAGGATAATTCCACTTTTTTTATTTTCTTCCAAATTTGTTCATATGATTTCCACATCATGTAATTCTCCCTCCAAATCCAAAAACCCTCAAATTGGAGTCCTTGTCATCAATTTTTGGAGATCTTTTCTACTAAATCAACAATTGCCTACCAAAATTGGATTTTTCGGTGGAAAAAGAATGAAATGTGCCAATTTTTGAAATTTATTGTACTAAGTAATAACAACGAGAGTATGACGTCCTAATTCAAGACCGTGATAGAATAGCAACTTTAGCTAGGTGTCAATAATTCCATGCCGGTTTAAAGTTTCCAAGTTCAATTTGATAACTTATAAATCGAGCTTAATGTAATTGTAAATCAAATTAAGCCCAAGTCTAAAATTAGGGTTTGAATTTAAATTCAAAACGAGGGTGAGAAGAAAATAGAGTAGAATGGAATGAGCCGGCTTGATTTAGGCTGGATTAGTGATAAATATTTTTACGATATAGTTAAATTATAAAATTTATAAATAGAATGAGCATCCTTCAACTAGGCTGGATTAGTTATAAATATTTTTATGGTATAACTAAATTATATATAAATTAATAAATAGTCATATATATAAAATTTCAAAATTTCATACTTCAATTGGAATGGCAATATAGAGAAGATTTTAAAACAAAGTGTAAGTCTCATTTTATCCCCTTTATACTCTAATTCTATTTTACTTTATCCTCTTGTACTCTCATTATCTCACTTTACCTTCTTACACTCTAAAAAATTTAACCAAATTACCATTACCAAATATTTATAGTAAAATTACATTAAAAAGTTCTAAGATTAATAGACTTATATTTATATTCTAATATTTTTTCAACTTAAATAATATCATTTAACGTTAAATTTATTTTAAATTTTATTATTCTTAATGTTTAGTAGCTATTTTTTATAAATATAGTTCCTATTAAATTTTTATAGCATATGATATTTTTTATTAGTTAATACATTTTACTTATAAATTTTCTATTTATTATAAATATAATAAATTTATATAACATATTTCTAACAAGTATTTTGTTAAATACATAAAATATTAGTAATAAATTTCTCATTGTTAATGGAATTATTAAAATTTCATAAAAATAATGTTAAATTAAAAAAGTTATTTGTAGGTATACTTTAATACTATTAAATAAAATATAAATAGTTGAATTATCGTAATTTAATAGATACTATGTTAGTTTAAAAAAATCATAATTATTTTATTAATTAATTTTATTACTATTACATGATTATAATTTTGAATTTAACATAGTTCTTATAAACTTATGATAATTCTATTAATAATAAAAAAATATTACTAATGTTTTATGTATTTAGTAAGATATTATTTAAAAATATTTTATATATTTTGTGAATTTATATTGAGTAGAAAATTAATAAGTAAAGTGTATTAACTAATAAAAAATATTCTACTATATATTAATTTAATATGAACTACATTAAATTAAAAATTAACTATTAAAATTTAAGTACACTAAAAAATCTTAAATAAATTAATATCAAGTATTAATTAATCAAATTGAAAAAAAATATTAGAACATAAATATAAATCTATTAATTTTAGAATATTTTAAAGTAATTTTATTACAAATAATTGGTAAGGGTAATTTGTTTAAGTTTTTTAGAATATAAAGGGAGTAAAGTGAGATAATGAGAGTACAAATGCGTAAAGTGAGATACAATGAGAGTATAAGTTGGTAAAATGAAACAATTGAAAATATAATGTAGTTAAATGATACTCCACAAAAATAGAGGAAGATAAAGCACAAAAATAGAGGGGGATAAAGTAAAATTTACCTTAAAACAAAATATATCCTAATAAGTTTAAAAAAAATTCCTATTACTTTTTCCCATTTAGAGGCTAGGTTTTTCTAATCATTTGTTACTTTTACAGTTCATACATTTAGCTATGTTCGAACAATAGCTTTTTACTTACAAGAGTTAAGTTATTTATATTTTTTAATTATGGCTTTTTAATTGAAACCTATGCGGCAGTTAAAAATTTCTTGAACACTGACTTCATGCATTTCTCAATCTTAAATAGTATATTGAACTTAATCTGAAATGGTTTTTCATTTTAGTCTGTACGATTGTTTTGAGGTTGATAGTTGTTTTTTACGTACAATTTAAACTTATTATATCAATATCTATTAAAAATAAAATAAATTTTGGCCGCACTTAAATTTGGTTTGAACCTCTTATTATTTTTCAAATCTAATACGAGCTTTGAGAAAAAAGAATTTGAAAAAAAAAGTCAAGTCTTGAGCACAAAATTTGTTTAATATCAAGTCGAGCAGGTGCTCAAGCAAGTTCAGCTCACTCGACAAGCTCAAGTCACTCGACTTGATGGACAGTCTAGCTTTAACTATGTATCTATATGGCCAAATTACATAATAAAAGTAAAGAAAAAAATAATACCTCTTAAGAATTTACAAATACAAATATCCTTATTCTTTTAACGGTGTAGTTGTTCGCAAATCAACTACTTATTTCACCTATTTTTCTTGTGAAAAATATTATATTTTTAATTTCCGTTTTAATTTATTGATAAGTAATTAATAAGAACTTTATATAATTAGTAATTTAAATACACTTCCATAATACATTATCCTCAATTCGACATAATTATTTTGTTTTCACGTGCAACGCGCATATCCTGAAAATATATAGTTTGTTGTCGATATTAGCAATTGACCACAATTCTCTGCATGTTGATTATCCCAGCTGCATGCAGTTCCATACAGTTTGATCTTTGGAATTGATTGATAAAACTTAAATACACACACACACACACACACACACGCGCGCGCTTGTGAGGTGTAAGAGAACATAAAATTTGAAATTGATTAATATTAAAAATAATATAACATCATACTAATCAAATACAATACCACGATGGCGCGGCACCGGCTGCTTTCCATACAATGACGCCGCCCAGGACGGCGAGTAGTGCCCCAACTTTCTCTCCTCCCTTACATGGAAGGCCTGGTGGCCGCACAAGGCAAAGTAGCAATCAAACTCCTTGTAGCAGCTGCAGCAGAGGTATTGCTTCGTGGCCTGGGATGCGGTTATGCTGCCGCCCTCCACAGCCATCACAGCCTTCCCTTTCCTTTGCACAGCCTTTGCACCGCCATTTTCAGCAGTCGGCTGGGTCCCTGATGAAGAAGGCAAAGCCAATTCCATCGGTATCCGCTTCTTCCTGGGCGAGTAATTGGGGTTTTCGTCATCTTCAACGGGCTCCAGTTCCAGGTTTCTCTTCTTGCTTGGAGGAAGGAAAGTTTGGTTGAAAAGTTCCTCCAGGGGAGCCTGGAAAGGAACTATTGATTTTCCGGGCTTCCCTCTCCTGTTAGTCGAAAGCCAACCAAAGAAGAAACCAGGTCAATTTGAACGATGGAACCATTTTGTCCTGCTGGAGGATTGATTGATATTCCTGCTTGTCTTCCTCCAAGGGATGATGAACTTTGCTGCTTTGCCCTCCTAATTAAATAGTTCCCTCCAATCTTGGTCCTGGACTTCAGATTACTAGGCAAATCTTGAATCCTTTTTGCGGGCTTATGTTCGAATCCTGCAGTTTTGAAGTAAAATCCTGATTGCCGACCCATGAAAGCTGCACAAAAACAACAAATAGTTAATTATTGAAGATCTGTCAAACTGATGAAGAAAGTCTTGAATATCAGTAGCATAAATCAATTTGAGTATACTTTCAAATGAACAAGATGAGCAAGTTTTACCTCTATTCACTGTATATATAGAATGGTGGATAAGGGATTGGATTGAGCAATAATCAGCAAAAGACATGCAAGTGTTACTTATAATTTCACACTATAAGCTGTTTGAATGGACAAATCTGTAATGGATTAATGAGAATCCAGTCAAGAAGTGACGCATTAAGATGTGTCACAAGCAATATATAAGGACAGCATTAACTGCGCAGTTTCAGTGTATTAATAATTGCTAACTAGGTTTTTATTTACAGCCTTGTGAGGGATAAAATTCTGTAGTAAGATTCTATCCACTTTGGGATGCTGGGTGTCTTGTGACAAAGGAAAAAAATAAAAAAGAAATAAATCATTTTCACAATGAATTTTGAAATGTTTATTGATGAAATTTGATAAAATCGAACTATGAAAGCCAAAAACACGCACATACATATATTTTTAGATCGATACATCATAGATGATTTGATTTTTATACTTTTAAGATGAATGAACACTTCTAAAATTGACTCATCTCTGGTCCCGACATTAGGACATGGCGTGATGTATGCACATATTCAGTACTTATGACATATGTACAAGTAATGTGCGTCCACTTAATCATCATGTATGATGTATGACCGAAAGATATATGTATATGTGTGTGTTTTTTGCTTTCTTATCTCCATTTTGTCAAATATCGACTTTGGGGTCATGGGATCTAAAGCATTTCCCTCTCAAGAAGAGGATCCTAATCATCCTGTAGGCCTGAAATCAAAACCAGTTCGTTTGCAGCATCTATGGGCAAGCCTTCGAAAGCTACCTTGCCGTCGGCTGCCATAAGGCCCACCACATAATTAGGGAGAATAAGAGGTGGACCCGTATGGAGGAGGAGGAAGTGGTCACGGACTATTTGGAAGCTGGTGATAAGGGGGCTTTGGTGGCGTTTAACCCACCACCACCTCTATGCCGGTGTGGTGCTCGCCAATGCCTGAGGTGCGGGAGATCTTTCACCATCGGGCAGGGGTTTAGTGGACACAAGCGGCACTGCAAAGGGCTACCAGCTCCGGTGAAGAGCGACTGAGCAATTCAATGTTTTGAAGAAAAAATTCTGGCCCTGCCTTAAATTGATCATGATGAAATGGAGCTCCAAAGGATATAATTAGGTTCAAGAAAGTAGCAGTTCTTTGTAATCATTTATTTCTTCTTCCTATTTTAAGATTTTTTCTTTTTTGCTTTTCTTGAATGAGTGTTGGTGGTGCCTATGTTGTTTTGATAGTTTTCAAAATTAAACAAGGGGAGTTGCATTGTATTATTTGCTATTTATTTAGTTTAATTAGGGAAAATTATAAAATTGTTCTCATAATTAAGGGGGTGTGACAAAAATTATCTTAATTAAATTCAAAATGATAATTAACTATAAATGTTAAAAACTCATGGATTGGGGACTAATTTCACCGAAAATTATGAATTTACTCGAAAAAGATCTTGTGCACTCTATGTGACACTAAAAAAATTTGGAAATTTTGGGGGTTTCGATGAATTTTGCCATGCTGGATAGAACTAATCCCATGTGGTGCCCAAGCGGAGGAATGAGGAGGCTGACATGGACTAAATATATCAACTCACTTGCCCATGTGGAAAAAACATGCAGCAAGTGTGCACATTTTGGAGGGAAATCAAGTTATTCATCTGGGTGTTGGATGATTTCCCTCCAAAATGTGGATTTCCCTCCAAAAGGGTGGTCAAAGTGATGTGCTATTATATTGATGGCACAGTCAACTTTTACATGAGGCCTATTGAGGGTATCATGGCCACCGTTGATTTTGATGAGATGAAGATCGTGGATTTTCGAGATCGTATGGTGGTTCCAGTGCCGAAAGCTGATGGCACATATTATAGAGAGTCTAGACAAAACCCACCTTTCGATAACCGTATTAAGGGTATGACTATACTGCAACCAGATGGACCAAGTTTCACCCTTGATGGTATTTACTTATCTTGATGTAGATTAATAAAGCTATTTGAGAATAAAGTATATTTTTGTCATTAATCTTCCCATTTAATATTGTTTGGGTTATTTAAAATCTCCTTTTTATATTTAGTTTGAGCTAAGATTTTATGGGTACTTAGTAGAAATTATTATTATTATGTTATGTGTATTAAAAGCTCTTTGTATTAAGTATGAGCTAGGGTTTTACGGGGATAGTAATTAGTTATAATCAAAAAATAAATAAAGCGTTCAATTTCAACTTTCAAAGTTGGTATTGAATATAAATAGTTTCAAAATAAATCCAAATTTTTTTGAGATCATTATAGACTTATTGTGACTACTATACGTGTGTAAATATTTTCGTGCTTGCAACTTCTATCCTAATTCTTTTTGCTCACAAGCTCCCATGCATGTTAAGCACTCTTCAGCTTGTATCATGATGTTCAATATGCACCATGGCTTCAATTTTATTCATTGCATACTCTAAATTTTTTTGATTAGCTCGCACCATTCTGGTGTGTATATTGCGATGCTTTATCCATTAAATATATTAGTTTTTTAAACTTGACAATAAATTTCTACATCACATACTCATTTTATTTGAATTGTTGTAACTATTTTATTTTTATTTTAGATTCTCCTCAGCGCGGATCTAACATAACTCCTTATATTTCTCCATACAACTCCTTATTAAAGATAAAATGATTTTTTGTTCCTATAAGTTGGTCTATATTTTTAAGGTAACCTTTTATCTATCCATTTTGCAATTATAGTCCATTCATTTGACTAAAAATTCAAATTTTGACCTAAAATTGTTCAAAATTTCAAAATTTCAAAATTTTAAGAGGTGCAAGGACAAAAATAAATAAATAAAAAAAAAGAACAACTTAGTCGTGACCACTTAACATTTTGTTACTAATATTTTTTTTTTCTTCTTTTAGTGAAAGGCTTGATATTCCATGTGGTTTGGGTGTTATATGCTTTTGTTTCATTTTAGTTAAAGTTTCATATCATGTTCTTAGGACTTTTGTGTGTGTATACCTCGATATTAGTTGAAACTTCATCTCAGACGTTCTCGGTTCCTTTAAAATATATCTCATTGAATTCTTCTTGTTAATTCTTAGATTTATCTGAAAAGTTAGGAGGTTCATGACTTAAAGTGGAAGAATTATTGTACCTATGATACAACTTACAAAAATGCAATAAAATCTTTAGAAAAAAAAAGAAGAAGTTGAAGCCCAAGATGGAGAGTGTAGGGTGGTGTGGATACGGAAAAATAGAATATACACATACCCATTACTAATCCATTCCAAGCATATAACCATAGACACAACAAGAGAAAGTTCGGCAATTACCTGCCAAATCCTGACCAATTTGACATTTTCAGACCCACAAATGTGCAGTTGGGCACCATTTTATACAAATGCTTCAGAAATTGCAAGTTGTATTCTAATTTATTGTATATCCAGGCAAAAAGAAAGAGGTAGAAAGAAAATTAATTATGTGAAGCTATATATTAACTTTTTTTTCTCATTATGCATCATAAATTGAAAAGTGTAGTGGGCAAAATCACACTCAGACAAACAAGAGAAGAGAAAATCATTTTCTATGTAATGCACTTTCATTCCAAATGAATAGAGTATATGGACATTTATAGAAAAACTCAAACATAAATCTAGCTTATTCTCAATATAATTTTATACTTTACCTTTTTCTTAGTACATAAACAACCTATAAGCCAAATACATACACCACTTTAAAATCAATGTACCAAATAAAGTAGTCTTCTTCTTCCAACTTAGTTTTCTTGAAAATTACAAATTACTATTTCCAACTCCACCTCTTAGTTTGTAATTTTATTTTCCTTCAATATTCAATTTCATTTCTTTACTCTAGTTTTCTGGTGTTGAAATTTCTTGATGCAACCAGTGTTGTTGTGGTGTCATTCCTAGACTGATACCCTTTAATCCTTCGACTCTTTAGTCGCAATTTGTTTGAAAAAATTAGTTTTTTCTTGAATTCAGATTAAATTACAATTACCTTATCTTGGATTTTAGACATATCTTGAACTCTTTTGGTTAAATATGAATTACTATATTTTATTTCAATTTAAAATATATCAATAGATATTATCTTATGAAGCGAAATAAAATTCAATTGTGTTATCCTAGTATTTGCATACAAGGCGCTTACTGTTTTATACATTATATACAGATTAAAAAAATGGAATTATAACACTTACCAAATTATTGTTGTACAGTTGTATTTGAAAAAGAAAGAGCAAGATGCAACATCCCTTATAAGCGAATTCATTTCTCAGCAAAAAATTGCAAAAAAAAAAAAAAAAGTAATAATAAAATGCAAACTAAATAGAGTATCAATCCTTAACAAATGAATAAAGGAAACAAAATATAAATAAGAAAGGAGTTTATTAGAACAACTTTTGATTTTAGGAATAATAGTCTTTAGTAGCAAACATATGTCAACACACATACTTACACGTATAAATTTTTTTATTGAAAACATCAGGCAAAAATAGTTGTTTTTTATTTTGCCAACCAAACATATTCTGCACTTTTGAACACACTAATGAAGTTATTAAAAATATGCACGTGATTCGCGCAATATGCATATTTTGATTGCACGTAAAAAATTTTGCTTAACAAAAGATAATTATATATATAAAAAATGGAAAAGATATTAAATGGATTATTTTTCTCTACTTTACTTTGAAGAAATAAAAGAAATGTCATTACATCATGTTTAATAATGGTATTTATTAATTTATCCATCTATTTATTTATTTTTAATCATACTAAGCTACAATACAAAATGCTTGAAATTTTACTTCTTTTTAACTTATTTATTAGTTTATACTTCTATTTAGTTTTTTTTTTAATTGAGGCTGGTTGAAAAGGCTTTTAGTTTGGTGCAAAGACTTTCTTTGAAAGATTTTTGTAGATGCTAAAGTTTATTTTCATGTAGATAAGTATACGATTTTGGAATTCAATTATCTTCCTTGAGCATCAAATTCTTGATCCTAAAATTATTTCAAATAATTCAAAAAGAAGTCTCATCTCCATTATTCATTAATTGTCATCAAAATTAGTTAATTAATTAAAAATTATTTTATAATTAAATTATATTAATTAAAAATTATTCATTAGGATGTTGGATGATTTCCCTCCAAAATGTGCACATTTGGCTCATGTTTTCTCCACATGGGCAAGTTAGTTGGTTTATTTAGTCAATGTCAGCCTCCTCATTCCTCTATTTGATCACCACATGAGACGGGTCCTATCCAACATGGCGCAATTCACCGAAATCCCCCAAATCCCCAAAATTATAATAAATATCCTCATAAATTTCTAGTTCAAACATAATAATATAAAAAGGCATTTTAAATAGAATAGAGAGTATTAATAAATTCATGATCTGATAAGCATCCTAATAAAATCTAGCTCAAATTAAATGTAAAAGTAAGTTTTTTAATAAAACGAACAACATCAAATCTAGTCTTAATGCAATTGAAAGAAAATTAGATTTTGTCAAAAACAACCCTTATTATTGCTTACGATTATGAATCCAATAATTAACAGAGCATGATATCGAATAAGGGGTTGTTTGGAGAAACACGAATGATTTTTAAGATTGAAATTTTACTTTCTCATAAGATATTTATGTAGGAGTAACTTAAAGTCATAGACACTACTGTCATTAATTTGCTACTATTTACTTGGCTACATATTTATATGGCCTTTTTCTACTTTAGAAGATCAATACCCACAGTCAAAAGGAGCTTTTGTTGTTTATATTAGCATGTTTAATTCATCTAGATTGTAGGCAATAGCAAAGAATCATTGTTAGATTATCTAAATTGAAGAATAAAATTGATTTTGAAACTAAAAATACCTGCCTAATGACATAATATGAAAAAAGGAGAGATCAATTGCCGTCTTTTTTTATCTTGACAATTGACCATAATCTTTTGTTGTAAAAAAAGAAAGGATTTCCTACTCAAAATTAATCTGGCATATTATGGAAACCATTCAATGTAAAGGCATAAGCATTGAAAATAAACACATACCAAAAACAACATTATGAGGAAGAGTGGAAGCTAAAATAGTCATGTAAAGAAATATAAGGAGTTGGGAAGAAAGATCACAGTATATGTGTATTGCTATATAAGTCTGAAAAATGCTACATTAATTATTTAAGATAGTTTCACATAAAGAAAGAATACCATAGACCTATTTGTTTTGATAAGAACAAGACTGAAAGAAATAAAGAATAAATTATCTTATCCTACTTATCATTATAACTAATTAATTAGTTGTCCATTGTTTGTTCGCATTTGATGCATTTACCATTTCTTGTTCACATAATCGAAGATGTATTGGTTAATGAAAAACAATTGTATTTATTTTGTTTTTCTTTGTTTACTCTAATTGAAGAAGTTTTCAGAGCAATAATCCATTATATTTGACTACAAGAAGGAAAATTAGTAATAATATATTAAGTGAGAATGTGAAAATTATCTCTGATTATATATATTAACTAAAATTTTTTATTTTGTCACAATAATACTTTCATAAGTTTAATAATAACAAAAAATGTATTTAAGTTGTCACTATTAATATTTAGAGACATATGCATAGTGACAATCAAAATCTTGTCACAAATCATAGCAATAATTTTAGTTGTCGCTAAGTTGTCTCTATACTTTTCTGTCTAATTATCAGTATTAGCAATTTAAAACACTAATTTTTATTACCATTAAATTATTATTGTGCCAAAAAAAGAGTTAATTTTTACTTAATACATAGCATTATTGATAAAATAAAAGGTATTGTAACTTATTATGTGACAAATTTCACATTATCACTTAATTTTTTATCGGTAATTTTATTTTATTTTTTGCAGTATTGGAGATTGTTGCATTTTCTTCTTCTTTTCCATTAATTTGTTTTTCACAGTACACACAAACATGCATATAGTTTAAAAATGAATGAACTAATTAAGAGAAAAATGTGAATTGCAAGTTTGGTTAGTGTAATAATGATAATCCTCCAATTAATAAAAATGATGTCATGTTGTTATGAAGGTATACGATGCAATGGTGAAACTAGGTTGCCACATGGAAACTGTGACTTACAATAAGCTAAGGCAAGAGATAGTTCTTTGCAACGTAGGATATATGCACTTTAATTTAAATAAAGACTAACCTCCATGATACAAGTTGAAGATAGCTTGTAAAGATACATGAGAGCTTGTGATCCAAAGAAATTAGGGCAAAAGTCTCATCAAAATATTTACACATGTTGAGTGATCACTAGAGCAATCTTAAAAAATTGAATTATTTTACGTAGATTAAGAACCTAGTTATATATCAACTTTGACAATTGAGAATGTGAATGCTTTATGTAATTCTGCTTTATAATAAATAATCCTGTAAAACCCTAGCTCACTAAATATAGTTGCTTGTGAATAGAACAATTAATGTTAATAAATTTTAATAAATACCTCATAACAACATAACTTAAATACCATCTAAATTTATTGGAGAATACACAACTCTAGTTTATTGCTTAAGCATAGGATCCTATCGGAAATGAGAACATCCTATTTTTAATAAGGGGTGAAAAATAATTTTGGTCCTAGAAGGTGGACCTATTTTTATATTTTTCTCTCTATATAGCCATGTTGCAAATTCTATTCATTAATGCTATAACTGCGAGAAATTACATAGTTAAAATATGTTTAATAAGCATTTCTATGTGCGTGTGTATCTTGTTTTTTCAGTTTGATTTTGTGATAAATTTTCATCTACTAAAACTTTTACTTTGCAGGAAAATAATCTATTTCCCTCCTTTTTAGATACCCATATTCTTTGCTTAAAATTTATCTCCTTTTTGGAGATTTCTAACTCTATTTTCATTCCATCATTGGTTGAAAATTTTCTAAATACATCCAAATTACATCCACCTCATAAGCGCAATATTTTGAATAGTTGGGTGCCTAAGAGAGAAAATGAGAGAATTAAGACCATAAAATTTAGAATTTAGAAGGATAAGACTTGAAATAAATTAAATAAAAAATAACTACAACAAAGAATGCGATATATATGTTCTTTTCAAAACTATGAGATAAAAAAAAAAGTTTAAACTATGTTGTAGACATACTACACAAATACGATAAGATATGAACATGAGACTTAATTTTCAAAATTTATAGGACACAATGCGACACATTTATAAAAATCACACTTTTGATGTTAAGTTATACCAATGCTATAACAGTGAGAAAAACAAATGATAAATATAGATGTTTAATAAGTATTTATTAAATTATACCATCCAAAAACTAACTCAATATAAAATGAGTAAGATAAATTAATCGTTAAACACAAATAGAACCCATTTAATACCTAACTTTTAACATTTTGAATTTATGTCATGTCGTGCATTATTACATATTTGTATCTAGTCAGTTAACATAAAGCATGCATTATACATATCTCGTAAGTGCTTAACAAGTGTATATATTAAATATTTTTGTTAATTTTTTGGGCATGTTTTTAGATTGCTAAAGATTGTCCGCATATATCATGTCATGTCCAAATGTGGCGACTAGATGCAAGTCAATTTTAGAAGTGTTCCTTCATCATAGAATTTAAAAATCATCATGTATAATGTATGATCAAAAAGATATAAGTATATGTATATGTTTTTTCCTTTCGTAGCTCCATGTTGTCGACTTTCGGGTCATGGGATGTGAAGGATTTACATCTCAAGAAGAGGATCCTAATCATTTTTTCTTTTGCAAGCAGTTCATTTGCAGCATCTGTGGACAGGCCTTCGCAAGCTACCGTGCCTTGGGTGGGCACAAGGCCCACGACACGATTAGGGAGAACAAGATGTGGGCCCGCATGGAGGAGGAGGAGGAGGCCGCAGACTATTTGGAAGCTGGTGATACTGGGGCTTTGGTCGTATATTACCCACCGCAGCCTCCGTGCTGCTTTGGTGCCCGCCAATGCCTGAGATGAGGGAGATCTTTTCACCATTGGGCAGGGGCTTAGTGGACACAAGCGACACTTCAAAAGACCATCGGCTTCGGCGGAGAGCGACAGAGCAATTCAATGTTTCAAAAAAAAAAAAAAAAAATTGTGGCCCTACCTCGGTATGATCATGATGAAAATGGAGCTCTAGAGAATATATGATTAGGTTCAAGAAAGTAGCATTTCCTTATAATCCTTTATTTCTTCTTCTTATTTTAGGTTTTTTTTCTTTTTTGATTTTTACTTTGCTTGAATGAGTGTTGGTGGTGCCTATATACTGTTTTGATAATTTTCAAAAATTAAATAAAGAGGAGTTGCATTGTATTATTCTCTATTTATTTAGTTTAATTAGAAAAAATTACAAAATTAGTCCATAACTAAGAAGGTGTGGCAAAAATAGTCTTGGTCAAATTCAAAATCATAATTAAGTACAATAAATATTAAAAACTTACGAATTGTGGATTAGTTTCGTCAAAAATTACAAATTTGATTATAAAAAGTCATATGCACCGCACGTGACACCCAAAAATTGAAAATTTTAGGGATTCAATTGAATTTTGCCATGCTGGATAGGACTTGTCCCACGTGCCGCCCAAATGGAGGAATTAAGAGGCAGACGTTGACTAAATAAACCAACACCTTAACGAATAACTTTAATTATAAAATAATTTTTAATTAATTAACTAATTTTGTTGACAATTAATGAATAATTATAATTAATATAATACAATTCTAAATTAATTTTTAATTAGTTAACTAATTAACTATTTCATAACACTTAATGAATAATTTCAATTCATATATCAAAATTGTGAATTAATTTTTAATTAGTTAACCAAATAATTATTTTTAACACTTAATTAATAAATTCAATTACTATAATTAATTTATGAAAAATTAGTTAACTAATTAATCATTTTTAGACCAAAATTTTTAATTAGTTAACCAATTTTTTTGCTGAGAAATGAATTCGCTTGTAAGGGATGTTGCATGTTGCTCTTCTTTTTAAGTTCCTTTTTAAAATTATATAGAAACAAGCATATCAAATACAACTGAAATCCTGAACAACAATTCCAATTTTGTAATCTATATATAATGTATAAAATAGTAGGCGCCATGTATGCACATACTAGGATAGCATAATTGAATTTTATTTCGCCTCTTAAGATAATATCTATTAATATATTCTAAACTGAAACAAAATATAGTAATCCATATTTAACCAAAAGTGTTCAAGATATGTCTGAAATCCTTAATTGTAATTAAGTTTAAATTCAAACAAGAAAACTAACATTTTCAAACAACAAAATGCGACTGAATCGAAGGATTAAAGGGCACCAGTCTAGGAATGACACCAACTTTAATTGGTACATTGATTTTAAAGTGGTACATGTATTTGGCTTGTAGGTTGTTTATGTACTAAGAAAAAAGTAAAGTATAAAATTATATTGAGAATAAGCTAGATTTATGTTTGAGTTTTTCTATAAACACCCATGTACTGTATTCAAATGGGATGAAAGTGCATTACATAGAAAATGATTTCCTCTTCTCTTATTTGTGTGAATGTGATTTTGCCCAAAACACTTTTTAATAAATGATGCATAATGAGAAAATGGTGCACATATGTGGGTCTGAAAATGTTAAATTGGCCGGGACTTGGGAGATATTTGCTGAAGTTTCCCTTATTGTGTCTATAGATATATGCTTGGATTAAATTAATAATGTGAATGTGTATATCCTATTTTTCTGCATCCACATCCCCTGCGAGAGTTCTTGGACTTCAACTTTTTGCTTTTTTTCCCCTTTTGTTTTCATTTTTTTTTCTAATGATTTTTATTACATTTTTTTGTAAATTCTATTATAGCTATAATAATCCTTCCTCTTTGAGCCATGAACTTCCTAATTTTTTCAACACAAATCAGAGAATTTACAGCATGTTTAACTAAAATGCAATGAAGTATACTTTAAAGGAACCTTGAGAACATATATTATATTGTTTGAACTAAAATAAATTGAGGTTTACCCACAAAAGAACCCTAAACACATGAGATGAAACTTTAACTATAATGAAATAAAGCATCTAAAATCCAAACCTCATGGAATATCAAGTCTTTTAGTAAAAGAAGAAAAGAAACATTTGTGACAAGACATTAAGTGATAATATCTAAGTTGTGACTAACTATACATATTAAGTACTGGTAGAAATTTTAGCTTTACCAAAACAATGAGTTTCACAAGTAGCTAATAGTGTACATAATTTGTTATTACTGATAATTATTAACACATTATCGTAATAACTTTGTCACGCTAAGAAATCTAGGACCATGACAACAGTCATAAACTCTTGAGAACATCGCAAAAGCCTGCAAGGCTAACCCAATAATCTCAATATTATCCAATACTTAAATGTTGGTATAGAGTATCTATACCTCATATCTTCGTAAGATAAATAAATAAGTATAAAAGATCCACCAATCAAATTCTCAATCTTTATAATAATAACTTCGATGGCAATTAAATCTCCAATGATAAGAAAAATCTCTCATATAATAGATAAATCTAATAGTAAAAACTTAAACTCTAAATTGAAGCAAAAATGGTAAATGAACTCATATATAAATTCAACCTAATCAACGATTAGATGAAATAGCAAATACTCTGTTCTTGGACCAATTTTGGGATATGTACCAATTGAGATAAGTATAGCTTTCTCCCATAAGTTTTACACTGCTGATGCTAGAGGTATGTGGAAGTTTATTTCCAAGAGAAAGTTGTTATCTAAAAGATCAATTAAGCTGAAAGAGTTTGTGAATTGGGGATTAGATAAGTTGCTTGAAGAAAGACACTTGATGAAAACTATAATGAACATTAAATCCTTTGTTCCCATTGCTAGGCATAGAAATATCGGGAGGCCACAGTGACCTAATTAAGGGAAAGTTTTTGTGCAGTTTGACGATTGATGGTCTTTGAACAATCAGTTTTTCAGTTTCTATATTTTTTATTCTGGCCTATAATAATGTTAATATTTTCTACTTTGCAAATTGGAATATTTTACTTTGAAGTGCATGTCATTATGTTGTTAGCATGTTCCAATTGATGTTCACTTTAATATTCTAAAATTGTTATGCAGGATTTCATAATCATGTTATGTTCTATGTTAGAACATCCTTTTTGAACATGCTTTGATAGTTTAAGGCAAGTAAATTTGATTTTGACAAAAATGCGAAAGGAAGAGATTGTTAAGTCCATACTTAATTATTATTTGTTGGCATTATTTGTGCAAAATACAAATTGAATTTAATTGATTTTTCTAATTATGGTAAGTTGAAGTTTCCATATTTTTAATGAAAGTTTTAGTGCAAGACTAACTCTTGTAATTTATTTCTTGTAGGATTAGGATTCTACATACCTACCATATTGGATTAAGATCTTGCACTTGCCTTATCCGGATGAATCAAGATTCAAGGAAGCTTCCATCAAACTGGTCGATTTCTTACCAAGATTGAGTATTCGAATCTTGTTATTTAGAGTATGAATTTGAGTTGTAATTGGATGCTTTATTTTGTATTAAATATAAAAAGTTTATATTAGGAAAGTCTTTTAGTTAGACTAGGTAACTTTTTATGTAGTTGATTAGGAATTTAACTATTGAAAAATATGTATTTAAACACATTCTTCTATTAGTTTTAGGTTGCGGATTTCATAGACAATAGTTAGATATATTGCAGCAGTTTCCAAGCTCCAAAAATCAAAGATCAATGATCAAGAACTGAGCTTCAAAGTTTTCTGGAGTTACACATGTATTCCAAACGTTGTTAGAACATCGACATTGAACATCTTTTGGAGAAAGATGTGAGTCTTTGGAGAAGACGCCAGTACCTATTATACATCCTTCGAGAGAAGGAGGTAAGTATTCGGGAGAAGGCGCTCTACTGTCTGAAGGGGTTCGACATTGAAGGGAATTCAACGAAAAAGATTCAAGTCGAGGAGATCTCACAAATAAGTCCACCAGTGGAATAATACAAGACCGGCATCAAAATAAAGAGGGAGTCTTTATTTTTATTTTATAAGTCATTTTATTGTATTGTGTAATTTCTTTATTGATAGTGAATTGTTTTCTCTCTAGGCGTGGCCTTGAGGAGTATGATATTTGATATCCAAATCTCGATAAAAGTGCTGGTGTTAATTTTAATTTTCGTTGTGCATCTATATTTATGTTTTAACTGATGTTATAACATTAAACTGGAACATCATGAATCTGATAAAATTGATTAACTAAGTTAATTAAAACGGCAACAGATCCTAACAAAGAGCCTAGTTGTCCTAAGTAAAACATGAGAAATTAACCTCATAATTAGCTGATTTCACTTTTTTCTCATCTATCCCTTCTGATCAAGTTTGAATCAAATGAGCCAAAGTAAGATTACGTAAAAACTATTTTTTTTGTAAATAACTTATCTTGAGCTAGATTAATAAAGCTATTTGAGAAGAAAATATATTCTTGTCCCTGATCTTTCCAAGGAGGTTCGTAGAAGTTTAATTTTGAAGAACAAAATACGTACATGCAGAGGAAATGTTAGATGTATTATAGTTTCCTGTCATTGAATTATATGCATTAATACACATTTCATTTATCGAGTTAAGTAATTTTTTGGGAAGATGAGCTCTTTATTTGATTTGCAAATTAGGTTAAAAGAATTCGTTATTCACATAAATGCCATACATGCACGTATGAATGGTCATAAACAAACGTACAAACAACTTTGTCTTTATTTGGTCATCAGTAGTATACAAAATATTTTGGATATTTAAAGTATGATATAAATGATGTTAATGGTTTATATTTTATCAATAGAGGTTCAGTTAGATGTATTTGAGTTCTAAAAATCTGTCATTAATAAGTCTTACTTCCTCATGATCACAAATACTACCTCTTGAAGGATTTCTTATATCGTAAATTCATACTTTTGCCAAAATCTAATAGGAGAGTATTTACTAATTACAAAAAATAAAAAAAATATATACCACCTCATTAATTTATTGAAAAGTAGCTCCCCCTAATTAATTTGAGATTATATGTTTCTTCCCACATAAAAACAACGCTAATACAATAGAACAAAAAATCAAGAAACATGCATCAACTTAAGGCTAATTATTTTAAGCACATAATTAAACAAAATAAATAGCAAATAATATAAAGCAACTCCTCTTTATTTAGTTTTTCAAAATTATCAAACCAACTACCCACTACCATCACTCGTTCAAGCAAAGGAGAAAAAAAACCTAAAATATTAATAAAAAAAAAAGAATTACAAGGAACTGGTACTTTCTTGAACTTAATTTCTTTAACTTAATTATATATCTCTAAGCTCCATTTCTGTCGTGATCATACCAAGCAGGTCAACTTGTTGAGGTCGAAATAATGAATTACATAAATTATTTATGTAAATATTTATCTTGACCTAGATTAATAAAGCTATTTGAGAGCAAAGTAATTCTAGTTCTTGATCATCCCAAGAAGGGCTTAGAAGTTTAAGAAAATAAGTTTATACATGAAGAGGAAATTTTAAAATCTATTAGTTTCCTCTCATTAAATTATATGGATTATGAGCATTTCATTTATCTAGTTAAATTATTGTTTTATAAAGATGTGTTCTTCATTTAGTTTGCAAATTAGGTCATACATGTAGCGGTGATTCATAAACAAATGTACGGATGACTTTATCTTTATTTGGTCATCAACAGTTGATTAAAGATTTGGATAGTTAAAGTTGAATAAATAAAGTTTGATATAATAATGTTAACGGTCTATATTATGTCGATAGCTGTTGTATTAAATATTTTTGCGTTCGAAGAATCTTTTCTTATTTTGTGGATAGCAGTTGAATTAGACGTTTTTGAGTTCGAAAAATCTTTCTTGAATGAGTTTTACTTCCTCATTACCAATATTATACCTCTTGAAGTAATATTATTTATTACTTATCCACGCTCATGCAGTTAGATTTTCTTTTCTTCTTTTTTTCAGTTAAGTATATATATCCCTGACCAACCAATTCTTTTTACTTCATTATTTTGGTTATTTCTTCCTTGGGTAATTAAATTGAAGTATACTCTCGCATTACTATTGGTGCCTTGAATCTTATTTCCAAGGATTTATATGGTAAACACATACTTTGAGCAAAATCTTGTTGGAGAGTATTTATTAATTAAAAAAGAAAAAAAGAAAATATGCCACCTCATTAACTTATAAAAAAGTAGCTCCCCCTATTTGAGATTTTTTTCTTCCCACAAGAAAAACACTAATAATAATAGAACAAAAAATCAAGAAACATGCATCAACTTAAGGGTAATTATTTTAAACATATAAGTAAACTAAAGAAATAGCAAATAATACAATGCAGCTATTCTTTGTTTAATTTTTAAAAATCATCAGAAAATCATAGGCACAACCACCACTTATTCAAGCAAAGTAAAAAACGAAAAGACAAAACCCTAAATTAAGGAAAAGTAAAAAAAATTACAAGGAACTGCCATTTTCCTCTTCATACCATGGCAGGGCCAGTATTTCTTCTTCTTCTTCAGGCGGATTGAGATCGAAAAACTGAATTGCTCGGCTGTCGCTCTCCGCCTGAGCTGGTGGCCGTTTGCAGTGCCGCTTGTGTCCACCAAGCCCCTGGCCGGTGGAGAAAGCTCTCCCGCACCTCAGGCATTGGCGGGCCCCACAGATGCGCTGAGGCGGCGGTGGCTCATACAGCACCAGCGCCCGTTATCACCAGCGTCCAAACAGGCGGCCACCTCCTTCTCCTCCACGCGGGCTCGCCTCTTTTTCTCCCTGATCGTGTGGTGGGCCTTGTGCCCGCCCAATGCGCGGGAGCTTGCAAAAGCCCGCCCACAAATGCTGCAAACGTACGGACATTGGTTTCGGGCCTGCCGGACGATGAGGATCCTCTTCTTCGGAGGCAAATCTTTCACATCCAGGACCCGACAGATCGCGAGCTCCATTCCAGTTTTCTCTGGTGGCGGCGGGTTCGACGGCTCGCCCACCTCAACAGCCACCAGGGCCCTGCTGTGGCTGCCTCTCTTCCGGGTTCTGATTGGCCACGGCAAGAGATCTGGCCTTTCACATCTCCCATCCGCCGCGGCCGCCGCACCTGAGGATGAATCTCCAGTTTCCAGCGGGGGAGCTGGAGCTGTCAATCGCTCCCACAGAGAGTGGCGCCTCAGGTGCCCTAAAAACGCTTTGTTGGAAGTGAACCCTCTGTTGCAAACGGGGCAACTATGTACCTTCCAGCAATCCATGGCAAAAATATAATTTCAGCCGCCTCGACTGAAAATAAGTGAAAGAAGAGAGTGTAAATTTATAGGCAAAATGGGACCTGGAGAACAACCAATGTACACTTGTCAGTTCAAGAATCCAGACGGCTGAGAATTGGATTGGTTCTGCTGTAAAAAGGAGTAGGAAAAAGGGGTGTTGTGATAATGGTGCAGATGAAGAGATAATAAACCTGTTACGAGTTGAAAGATTGGCATAATCTGGAGTAGATTTTCAATTAATTGGAGGATTATCATTATTACACTAACCAAAAATTACATGCTGACCTTTCTATTCGATTATGCTGTGTTTGGACTTGGACCAACATCTGCTTGTTTGTGTCTAATGTGAAAACAGAAATGAAAACGAAGAAGAAACGGAAAAATCTGTATAACAAAATTTAATTCATTATTTCAGTGCAATTTTTTTTAGTAAACAGTAATAAACGAAGTAACTACAATGATTCTTCATTTTAATCAATGCAGCTTTTGATTTCGTGAATACAACAAATGGTTCATAAATGTAATGTATTTGTATTTCGTTAATACAAAAAAAGGTACGAAGATGTAATGTATTTGTGAAGTGAATACATAACGAACAACTAATGTATCTTTGCAGTATTCTTCTTTTTTAAGCTCTCTTTAATTAATTAATGTAGCATTTTCCAGTCTTATATATCAATATATTGTGATTTTTTTGCAGCCATTATTTTCTTATTCCACTTATACATTGGGGTTTTCAGACTCCTTTTGTCCTTACTTCTTAATAATTTCACTTTTCTGCTCTTCATATTGTTTTTGTGTTATGTTATTCTCAAATCTTATGCAGGTATCATTAAATTGTTTTAGTAATGTGCTAGATAAATTTTAAAGAGGAACTCCATTCTTTTCACAATAAAAACTAAAATTATGGCCCATAATCAAGATCAAAAGAGAGTGTAACTGATCTATAATCTCGTCATATAAACTAACTTTGATTTGTAGTTTTCAAACCAAAATTGTTATGCAATTTTGGAGAGTCTAAAATAATCCATAGTTATCGCCTAAATCTTACTTGATGAATTGAGCCTAATATGCACTACAAAACTCCTTTGGATTATGTATAACCTTCAAAAGTAGAAAAGGGTGTATAAATCCATACCTATACAAATATTAGCAAATGATAGTAGTGTTCATACGATTAAGCTCATACTATAAAAGTATTGCAACATAGAGAGTATCCAATCTTAAACATGCATTTAATTATATTTCTCCAAAAAACTCTTATTCAAGATCATGAGGATGTTGTATACGATTCCATGCTTAAGCAATAAATTAGGGTTGTCATTTATTGTCTCCGATATACCGTTTTACTACAGTTCCATATAATGTAGTTCGGGTTTTTCAAAAGCTCTTTTTCACATTTAGTTTGAGCTATGGTTTCATATAATGTTTAAAAGTACCATTGGTATTAAGTTTGAGCTAGGATTTTATAGGGATATTATTACTTATAATCAAAGAATAAATAAAGCGTTCAATTTCAACTTTCAAAGTCGACATGTAATTAAGTTTGTATTGTATATAAATAGTTCTAAATAAATCTAAATTTTTTGGAGATCATTACAATGACCACTAAACACGTGTAAATATTTTCATGCTTTCAACTTCTGTCCTAATTCTTTCCGCTCACAATCTCCTATGCATCTTAAGCTATCTTCGGCTTGTATCATGAAGTTCGGTATGCACCATGGCTTTAATTTTATTGATTGCAAACTTATTAAATTTTTTGGTTAGCTCGCACCATTCTTGGGTATATATATCGCAATGTTTTATCCATTCAATAGATTAGATTTTTAAACTTTACAATAAATTTCTACATAAGATCACACTCATTTTATTTGAATTGTTGTAGTTTTTTTTTTTTTAGATTCTCCTCGTCGTGGATCTAAAATAACTCCTTATATTTCTCCACACACAAATTATAGGTTTTGTGTGAGCAAGGGTTTTATGCACCTATATTATGTATCAAATAAAGTATTCATGTTTCCAATTTTCAAAGTTGATACATAATTAAATTGAACTACACACAAAATAATCCAATTTTTTTAAAGATTGTTCTAAAGATTAATTAACACATGTAAACATGTTTGTGATTGCGACTTTTTGTTGTTTCCTTCAACCTGTGAACTCCCATGCATCTTTATAAACTCTTTTCAGCTTGTATCATGAAGCTCAATCTATAATTTAAATTTAAAGTGCATATATCAAAAGTTGCAAAGAATCATATCTTTGCATTGTCAGTACAAAATAGTATTGTAAGTCACCACTTCCATTTGGCAGCCCAGTTTTTCCATTGCATCATATACCTTCATAACAACTACATGACACCATTTTTCATTAATTGGAGGATTATATTATTACATTAACCAAACTTACGATTCAACTTTTTTGCTTAATTTATTCATCTATTTTTGGACTTACATATGCCTATTTGTGTGTAATGTGAGAACAAAATTAATGAATAAGAAGAAGAAAACGCAACAATCTGTATAACAAACACTATAAAAAAGAATAATATTAGTGACAAAAAAAATGAATGACAATATGAAAGTTGTTATCAATGACGTATACTATGTGAATATTTTTTGTTTTATCACTAATAATATGTATTAAGTAAAATAATTTTTATTTTACTATAATGATAGCTTAATAGTGACAAATGAGTATTTTATGTTGTCACTAGTTATTGTCAATTAGTGACAACTGTCACGTTGTCACTTAATATGTTATCACTATTATTTTTTTCTTGTAGTGAAATCAATTTGATTATTACTCTGCAAACTTTTTTTAATTAGAGTAATAGTAACAAACAAAGTAAATACAGTTTTTATTAGCAAAGCAGCATCTGATTACGTGAATAACAAATAGTGAATTACTAAATGTGATTATGTG
Organism: Paulownia fortunei; assembly: GCA_019321725.1. Classification (NCBI taxonomy): domain Eukaryota; kingdom Viridiplantae; phylum Streptophyta; class Magnoliopsida; order Lamiales; family Paulowniaceae; genus Paulownia; species Paulownia fortunei. Next base: position 2,256 of record JAGSPU010000137.1, on the reverse strand, counting down.
AATAACAAATGGTAAATTATTAAACATAAATATAGATTAATGGGCAGCTAATTAATTAGTTAATTTGTATAAGATAATTTATGCATTGTCACTTAATATAATGTCACTATTATTTTTTTTCTTGCAGTACTAAAATCAAATTGATTATTGCTCAGCAAATTTTATTAATTAGAGTAAACAATAACAAACAAACTAAATACGATTATTTTTATTAACCAAAGCAACATCTAATTAAGTGAATAACAAATGATAAATTATTAAATGATTATGTGAATGATAAATAATAAATTATTAAACGTGAATATACAATGGACAACTAATTAATTAGTTAATGATGTGTTGTATAAGATGATTTATTCTTTATTTTTTCGAGTCTTGTGCTTATCCAAACAAATAGGTCTATGGTATTCTTTTTTTATTGAAACTATTTTATTACTAATTAATGCAGCATTTTCTGGTTGTATCAATGCATATTGTGATTTTTCTCCCAACTCCTTTCATTTCTTTCTATAATTAATTTAGATTTTCCACTCTTCTTCATAATGTTGTTTTTCGTATGTTTTTATTCTCAAATCTTATACATGTATATTGAACTATTTCCATAATATCCCAAATTAATTTTGAATCCATTCTTTTTTAACAACAAAAGATTATGGCCAGTTGTCAAGATAAAAAATAATAGAAATTGATCTTTACTCTTCATTGTATGTAATTAACAAGTATTTTTAGTTTAAAAATCAGTACTATTCTTCAATTTTGGATAGTCTAAAAATGATTCTTAGCTATTGCCTACAATCTTGATGAATTGAGACTAATTAATATGAACTACAAAAGCTCCTTTTGATTGTGTGTATTCACCTTCAAAAATAGAAAAAGATCATATAAATATGTAACTAAGCAAATTAATAACAATAGTGTCCATGACTTTAAGTTGCTCCTACATAAATATGTTATCAGAAAAGTAAAATTTCAATCCTAAAAATCATTTGTATTCTCCAAAAAACTCCTTATTCGATATCTTATTCAATTTCATGCTCTGTTTATTGTTGGATTTTTAGGCATAAGCAATAATAAGGGTTGTCTCCAACAAAATCTATTTCTTTTTCAATTGCCTTGAGTCAGATTTGACATTATTCATTTTATTTAAAAGCTAACTTATACTTTTAATTTTGAGCTAGATTTCTCTACGATACTTATCAGATCATAAATTTATTAATACTCTCTATCCTATTTAAATGCACCTTTTTATACTATTATATTTGAACTAGGAATTTACGAGGATATGTATTATAATTGAGGAAAAAATATATTAACCATCTATTTCCTAATCGAACTGAAAATGTTGTTTGATCTTTTTTTGAAATTTGAACATGACACATGTCTATATCGTATCTTATTTGTATTGCTTGTCTATGTTCATACAACATAATTTTAGACCTTTTTTTTCTATAATCCAGTGGTTTTCAAAACAATGCATTACATTCTTTGTTGTTGAAAATATTTGTTTGTCAATTCTTTAGTCATTATTGATATTATTACTAGTCTTATTGTCACAGAGTTATTTGTGAACAATTTGTGTATTACTAAGTTTGTAACGCCTAGTATTTATATGTATGTGCATATATTAAGGAGAATAGTCAAATATAAAATTTACATGGACGTTATACTTTAATAAGTGAAACAAAATATGGGGTTACAATTATATTAGGATATTAATTAAGAAGGTTACATTAGTAATTGTGGTATTTAATCCAAAACCCTAGAATTTTATTGTACTTATATAATATGTAGATAATTGGGAAAGATGAGAAGAACGAAAGAAGAAGAAAAAGAAGAGAACAAATTGAAGAAGGAAAAGGATAAAAGTTATTTGACCAATTTTTAATTGAGATAAGACTTCATCATCCTTTTGAAAATTATATGAAATAATTTAAAGATCAAGAATTTGATGCTCGAGGAACGATAATTGAATATGTTAATCTACATGAAAATAAACTTTAACATCTACGGAAATCTCAAAGGAAGTCTATGCACCAAAGATAAAAGCCTTTTCAGTCGGCCTCGATTAAAATAATAATTATAAGTATAAAATAATAAATAAGTCAAAAATTAGAAAACATTTCAGGCACTTTTTATTGTAGCTTAGTATGATTATAAATAAATAAATAGATGGGTTTATTAATAAATACTATTATTAATTGTATTTAGTTTGTTTTTCATTGTTTACTCTAATTGAAGAAGTTTGCAGAGTAGTAA
>JAGSPU010000231.1:0-37209 GCA_019321725.1 Paulownia fortunei | reverse complement strand
TGTTTCAGGATGCACACAAGGCTACCATCGTGCCTCAAATTCGAGGACTAGCTATGTACTATCGCAACACAAAAATTCTTATTTCGACAGGCGAAGCCTCCAGCTAAGAGTTTTTTACGGTCCATATTCCGTGTACTTGTTCCCTAACAAGCATCCACATACATGCACTTGCGTCTCTACGCTAATGTCAATAGAATGCGGCATTCTCGTCTCACAAGCATACATCATATGTGCGAGTCTCATTAAACTATTTGATATCCCATCTCAAAAACTCTCGACTCGAAACTTATTTAAGACTAAAACTTTAGAGGCATGTTCCATGATCGCCATCATATGCGCGACCATGCCCCATAACTAAATATGGTCTAAGGGCTTTATCTAATGTGTAGAAATAAAAGATGCATGACATAAGATAAAGAAAATGCATTTTTATTAATATGATTCCCAGTAAGATTGTTTTTACAAAAAAAGAGAGTATAATACACCAAATCCAACTGGGGTATTAAGCATCCTACTCTAATAATCTCCCACTTGCCCTAGCTCCAATTACCCATGTATCTAAGGTCCGTCTTCTCAAGATGTCCATCGAATATTTTTTGTGCTAAGGGCTTGTAAGTGGGTTTGCTACATTTTCTATTGAGGCAACTCGATCTACAATGACGTCGCCTCTACCAATGATCTCTCTGATCAAGTGATATCATCTCATTATGTGCTTGGATCTTTGATGAGATCTTGACTCCTTTGCTTGGGCAATGGCTCCATTGTTATCACCATAAATCATAATTGGATTAACAAATGATGGAATTATACCCAACCCTTGGATGAAGTTTCTTATCCAAACAACTTATTTTACTGCATCTTATGCAATAATATATTCAGTTTCAGTGGTAGAGTCTGCAATTGTCTCTTATTTGAAACTCTTCCAACTGACCGCACCATCATTCAAAGTGAATATGTATCCAAACATAGACTTTGAGTCATCTATATCTGACTGAAAACTAGAGTATGTATATCCCTCCAATTTTAGTTCTTCATTATCGTATATCATAAAGATATCCTTAGTCCTTCTCAAGTACTTAAAGATCATCTTAACGACTTTTTAGTGTTCTTTCCCTAGATTGAACTGATATATGCTTGTGATACTCAGAGCATGTGTTATATCAGGCCTTGTACATAACATTGCATATATTATGCTCCCTATAGCGGAAGCATAAGATATACGAGCCATCATTTCTATCTCTTCAGGTATCGTGGAAGACATAGACTCATAGGCATAAATCCTCCCTTGGATTCCTCCATGCTAAATCTTTTTAGCACTTTGTCCATGTACATAGACTGGGATAGTCCGATCATCCTTCTTGATCTATCTTTATAAATCTTTATCCCTAGGATAAAAGATACATCTCCCAATTCCTTCATGGAAAATTGATTGGATAACTAAGTTCTCGTTGATTACAACATCCCTACATCATTCACAATGAGTAGGATGTCATAAATGTAGAGCACAACAAACGTAACTGCACTCCCACTAACCTTCTTGAAAATACATGGTTTATCCGGGTTCTTATAAAAATCAAACGTTTTGATCGTTTTATTAAACTGAATGTTCCAACTCCTCGAAACTTATTTGAGTCCATAAATACATCTCTGGAGCTTGCAAACCTTTTGTTCGCTCCCAATGGATATGAAGCTTTTTGGCTGCTTCATATAGATCTCTTCCTTAATATTTTCATTAAGGGAAACGATTTTCACATCCATTTGTCATATCTCATAGTCATAATATGCAGATATGGCCAACAATATCCGAATGGATTTAAGCATCGCTACTGGAGAAAAAGTTTTCTCATAATTAATTTCTTACTTTTGAGTATATCATTTTGCTACTAGTCGTGCCTTATAGGTTACTAACTCTCCATCTACTCCAAGCTTCTCTACTTCAGTTCTGAATTCTTTGAATTTTTCAAATATTTCAAACTTGTACATTAAAAGGTACACATAATCATACCTAGAGAAGTCATCGACAAAGGTTAAGAAGTAGTTATAGTTCCCGTGGGCACTAACACTTAGTGGTCCACATACATTTGTATGGATCAAATCCAATAGATGCTTGACTCGCTCCACTTGTCCAACAAATGGAGATTTGATTATCTTTCCTTTAAGGTAGGATTCACATGTTGGAAGTTCTTGTTCGTTTTTTAGATTAAGCAGTTACGCCAATTTGTTAATCCTTTTCTCATAAATATATCCTATTCTTGCATGCCATAGGCTCATGGAACTATGATTATCTAATTTTTTTTATTTTGTTGAATTGTGAGAATGGGGTTATGGGAGTAACAATATATAAACAATTCGTCAAAAAATCAGAATAGATAAAATCAGAACGTTTGAAAATAAAATAATTTTCATTGTCAATGGTAAATCTAAAACCTTCTCTATCCAAAACTGAAATAGAAATAATGTTTTTAATAATTTTCGGAACAAAAATATAATTGTTTAAAACTATTACATACCATTCTCTAAAGCTAGATTAACGATCCCTATAGCTAATGCAACAACTCTTGCTCTATTCCCCATCCTATGGACCGTTTCTCCTCTATCCAACTTTCTACTTCTTGTCATCATCTGCAAATTATTGCAGATATGTGAGCCACAATCGGTATCTAATACCCAAGAAGTATTGTTAACAGACAAGTTAACTTCAACAAAATATATACCTTAACTCTTTAGGCTTGCAAGATACTCCTTGTAATTCCTCTTCTGATGCCCTAGCTTGCCTCATTAATGGCGCTTGTCATTGGCTTGAGAAGAAACCTTTTTTACACCACACTTAGCCTTCAGTTTGTTGGGTTTAGAGGAACCTTTTCCTTTCTTTTTTTCTTTTTTGGGCTTTTTAGCCTTTAATTTGGAAGAAGATCCAACAAACAGAACCGACTTATCCTTTTTTGATAGTGGACTCAGCCGTCTTTAACATGTTCACAAGCTCAGCGAGACTAGTCTCCATGTTCTGCATATTAAAGTTGACAACAAATGTGTCAAATGATGGAGGCAGAGACTGCAACAGAAGGTCCGTATAGAGTTCTTAATCCATAAGGACTCCAAGGGATGCCTACCTTTCAATGAGGGCTATCATCTTTAATCCATGGTCATGGACTGAAGAGCCCTCAGTCATACGATATTTGAAAAGCTCTTTTGAGATCTGATATATCGTCTGCCGAGTTTTTCACCATACAACTCTTGTAAGTGAATGAGGATTCCATAATCAGTATTTTGATCCTCGTTCTGCCTCTACAACTCATTTGATATCGATGCCAGCATGTAACATCGAGCCTGCATATTGTCTAAGTAATTTGCACAAGCCTCTGAAGTAATATCCTCCGGTAGAACCGAAGGAGGTACAGTATCAAGGACATATGCCCTCTTCTCCGACTGAAGAACTATCTTCAGGTTTTTTAGTCAATCGACAAAGTTAGGTCCAGTTAATTTATTTTGTTCAAGGATTGTTGTAAGTGGATTCTTTACCATTTTAGTAAAATAATCTATAAAACATGCACGAAGCAGAAAATGAGTAAACTATGGGAAAAATATATTCATTTAATATAAGGTCTTTAATACTAAATGTCTCTCACTATTTTCTTCGAATTCCATCACCCCTAATGGAATTTCGGGAGATCAAATTTTCTAGTGAGCTTGAGGTCCAACGGAAATATTTCACACCCCAATTTTATAAGCCAATGAAATATTTCTATCGGTAGTCAACTCTTTGACGATTGTACCGCTATACAACCCATAAGTTTGTTTTGCCTCACCTCTTCCCATATACCCCAATTTTATGAGCTCATATGGTACTAAGTGTCAAACAATACCCATCAAACATTCGTGTAGATAGTGCATCAAGATGTCCTATGACTCATGGGCAATATAATGAGGATTACATCCTACGAGTATCTCAATGCTTGGTAGAGATCACACCTTTCCAACACAAGACCACCCTACGACTCATGGCCAATATAATGACGATTACATCCCACGAGTATCTCAATACTTGGTAGAGATCACATTTTTCCAATACATGACCACCCCACGACTTATGGCCAGTGATCAAGTGCGGTAACGATCGTCATGTGTCAACCTTTGATGGTAAGTATGAAATGATAGGTCCTATCTACCTTGTCCATTTTTGTTTGAAATCAAATTTTTTAAATTTTTTTACTTAATTTTAGTAAATTAAGTGAGGTTTAAATTTTATCCAAGACCTCATCATAATATAAATTAGGTTGGTTATTTAATGCATGACATCATAATATCATTGCGCAAGCATAAAAACATTAAATAAAATCCTAAGCATGCATCTAATACATACTGAAATAAATGAATGATTATGAACCAGTCATATACGGTCTATTTGAGCAAAAAATGGACCTACGGTCAGTCTAGGGGTAATAAAATGGAATAGAACCTATTCTATTACATAATTGTATCCCATACAAACATGAGCCTCCTTTCGAACCTCCTTCTTGATTCTCCTTCGTCTTCCAAAGAAAAAGAAAAACTTTATCACCTATTCTACTCTCTTTTCAGAAAATTAAATAACTTACATAGATGGAATAAGAGGCTCGCAAACCCTATTTTAAAATTCAAAAATATTAAATAAAACCAATCACATTGGTCCAATAACTCATGATTATCCTATACATGCTCATAATTAATATCAAATGTAATTATCAAAACATATAAATTTATCAAGTTGTTAAATGTAATTTTTGACTTAGGATAATTTTTAATTGCTTGGAAAAAGCATTTTTATTTGAAAAATATTTTTTTAGAAATTATTAAAATTAACATTTAATTTTAATATTCTAAAAAAATAGACCCGAAAAATAATACGACGGGCAGCATAAAGGCTGCCCATCATGCGCGCTGCTGCACGCTGCCACACACGCATAACCCGTTCCTTCATGTTTCTTTTCTGATTTTAATATTTAAACAATTTAAATAAATAATTAAAATAATTCCTAATTAAAATTTCTGAAAATATGCATAATCAAATTTTACATACTTAACATGAATTTAAATAATTTTAAAAACATGCACACATAAATCCAAAATTCACTAAATAAGCGAAATCGTAACTCTGATACTACTGTTGGGTTCGCTAGTATCGTAGGGGCATACGCAGCGGAAAATTAAATTTTTTATCAAACATAAATTTAACTCCTCGATTCGAAAGTAATTTTAACGATCGCACTTATTCAATTGAATATAAAAATAAATATTAAATTTGGATCATACCTTTCGTGCACTCCGATTGTTGTAGGGAATGAAACAATTAATTACTTATCCTAGACTTTCAGGACTCGTAAGAATCCAAATATCTTCCCTTTATCAGGTCCACAATACGGATGAGTAACACCAATCAAAATGATTCGCTAGTATCCTTTTAATTGTTTACTAATCTAGAATCGAAATAAATTTTCAAGAACAATAAAGATTAATTCTTTAAGTTCTTGAAACTATAATATGAATAGAATAACAAGAAATTGATTTTCTTTTAATGAACAAGAAAATCAAGATTACAAGAAAAACACATTTTCTTTTCTTTTCTTTTCTTGGAGAGAAAAATAGAAGACTTAACAAAATATTTTTTTTCTTAATTTTTCTGAATAATATCTTGTAATTTTCGGCCCTAAGTATTTATAGGAGCTGTAAATCTTCTCATTCTCCAACTCTTAAAAAGTTTGTCAATTTTGAACTATTTCAAAATTTTATCTTGGAAGGATTCCAAATCTTCCAACAACTCTTATATTTTTTCTCTCTCCTATGTATATAAACTTATTTGAGACTACATTAATCATCAAATTTATTCTTGATATTAATTTGAACTATTCAAATAATATCAAGATAAATATATATCAAATATATATATACACACTTAAATTATATTTATATATAAAATAAATTATAGTGGCCGATTTTATCCCATAAAATTAGTCACTTCATTTATTTATCTATAAATATGTTAATTAAATAAACCATATTTATTTAATTTATTCTCTTCATATTTTAGTGAACTTCTTAAGTGATTCATATTAATTTTTGAGCTTGAACTCAAAAATTCACAAATCAATCCAATTGATTTTTTGGACTTCCTAATCAAATTAAGTCCAATTAAATAATTCAATTACTTAATTGAATAATTTAATTTAATCATTAAATTATATAAAACCCTTAATAAATTAATTTTCAACTATTGGATAATTTCTAAAATTAAAAATATTACTTTCCATAAAGATGTATGACCCTCTTAGGTTTACTACTAAACTAGTAGTGGACTTACAACATTTGCAACTTATAAATAATAATTATTCCAATTAATTAATTCACTTGAAATTAACTCCTTAATTCCAAAAACCTCACTATGCATGAAAACACTTAGAAAGTAATCATGATAAACTAGTTTTAGGTGAAATAGCGAGTAAACTTATGTCAGTTATGAGCATATAACTAAGAGTGGAGGGATGACTGGTTGGGGCTATTAGTGAGGAATGATATTTGCTCTTAAACAAAAAAAACTGCTTATGTATATATTATGTGTCTTGATGTATGTATGCATTGTATATGGGTTGTTTCTGGTATTGTTGCCGGTGTTGATGTGGTATGATGTTTGGGGTTCTTATTTGTGGTATGATGTTGGGGCACCTATTTTATTCTAATTATAATTTTTCTTATATGTTACTAGTATGTGTGAACCTGGCTTTCATCATTGCCAATGGCTAAAAATTATAGTTTTAATATATTATAAATATATTAAAACTTATACTTATGATACTGTGTCGGTGTGTTGTACCTTAAATATTACCACGATCCTATTGAATGTACTTCTTGGTGTCCAAAAAATTGAATAAAGAAGCCATTAAATATGTATTATTTTTTAAAATTGATAGTTTAATAGAAAAAAAGAATTAATTTTATTTACCTTAATTTCAGATATGCCTGTACAAAGATGAACAAGTATAGCACTTTGTATATCAACTATGTACTTATTGTGGATCAAACAAATTGGTTGTAGGAATAAGAGATATCTAGATTAAGAAAGGCAAATTGGTTGTAGGAATAAGAGATATCTAGATTAAGAAAGAGTTGCAGTAATTAAATTCTACATAGTGGAATAAAAGTTTCAAAAAATAAAAATAAAAAATGGAGTGCCGGAAAAACCATTTTGATGTGCATTAACGAAAAATTATTTTTTTATATATACATATCTGACATATCGTAAATTTATCATAGTCATAATTTCTCCTACGTATACATAAAATTATTTTTTGTTAAGGGAATAAGTCGAACACATCGCCATTAAAAATATATTATTTATTATTTTCAGAAGAATTTCAAATAAATATTTTATAGATGCTTGTATTTCCAATACGTATGCCTACATGTTGAAGCAATTTATAAAGTTATCTTACTTTGTATATGTCATACTACAATTTATAATGTTGGAATTTAAAATGGAATACATTATTGTATATCTAATATAATTAATATTTACATAACCTTTTGAAATCATATTACGACTTCAAACAAATTTAACTAAATTTATTAAGTAAAATGAATCGTACTATTCTTGGTTCGATATACGTAAAATCAAATAGCTTATAGAATGCATGTTACTTTATATATGTTGCGCAACAAATTTGTAATTGTGATAAAATTTCATAAGAAGTATATATATATATATATTATTCTTTATATATTTTTTGCTTATGTACAACAATTAACGCCAATATCAAATAAATCTCTTTTGTGCAAGTAATAGTATGTTGTGTAGAATAATTTAATAGTCAAATTTTTAATTTTTTTTTCGAAAGATGGTAGGCAAAATACAATAAAACTTTACAATTCATAAAAAAAATTCTCACTTCTAAACAACATTTCATAAAAAAATTTCATAAAAATTCTCACATCCAATTACCATTTTATAAAAATAAAATAAAATTACATTAACTGTAATCATTATATTTTTATCCCACATCTAATCAAATTTTCAAAATTCATTCTTTTTTTTTTCAAATAACTTTTTCTCACTATTCTCAACCAAAAGCAAAATAAATGAAAAGAAAAAACAAACAATTACACCCCTAATACTAAAAGCCCAAAACTTGTCAAATCCAAATTCACAAAGAGGCCCATAAGCAACCCAAGTTTCCTAGGCTGAGCAACACTGAAAAATTATAAAAAAAACATAGGTATTATTCTTTTGTTCAACATTTTCATCTGCTATATATTTTGTTATATTTTTCCTTTTTGGCTAATTAGAAACTTCTTCAAACCCTAGTTACAGTCCAAATTTCTAGATGAAAATGCTGGACAAAAGAATAATAGGCATGTTTGGAATCACTTTTCAAATGGGTTTTTAGATATAAAAGTTCATTTAATTTTTTTTTTTGGTGTTTGATGATTTATATTGGATGGACTTTTCAAATAAGTCACATCTCTAAAAATTCATTTTAGAAAAATGAGAATAGGCGGTTCTTAAAACTTATTTCCCGCACTTTTATCTGGAAGTTATTAAAAAATTAATATTTTTCAATTCTATCCCTTTTCTTTCTATTTAAATTACCAATATTAACCTCACTATACTACTCTATACTTCTCTTCAAAACATGTTCATTCTTCCAAAACTTTTCATAAAAGTACCTATCATTTTTTCTTTTTGTAATTTATTTTTTAATTGAGATATAGATGATGTATTTTTTATTTGGAGTCTTCATACATATATTTTATAATTTTTATCCGATAAAAAAATTTGAACAAATTATACAAAATTCATATTACTATAACTTTCTACAAATACTGATCCTTGATAGTATTCTCTATATTTTTCAGGTAAATTCTCTGAATTTAGATTGTTTCTCCTTCGTTTAAATTATTGGTGAGTTTTCTCTTATATATATATAATAAAGTTACAATTTAATACTGAAACTTTGTATTCAATTGGATTCTTATTTTCTTTACTACTTTTATTAAAATGTTGTAAACTATAAATTTTAGAGTTTGTATACATCTATATTGGTGGGTCCCTCATTTTGGAAAAAACATAAATGAAAGCTTCTTTTTTCTCTTGATGGAATTTTTTGCGAATGTTTTTATCGAGTGTATTTCTTCAATATTAGATTTTGTTTCTGTTTTGCCCTCTAAGTATATCAAAGTGTCTTTGGTTGAAAATTATTGATTAGACATAGTATAGGATAATATTATATTACATGTCATCATTCTCCTTATTTGAATAAAATTCTTATCTTTTTAATTTTTCTTTTTTGATTAATTTTTTCATGTTTTTTAATGAAGATATGGAACTTAACTCAAATATACAACAATTTAAGAAAAATCCAAAGCCAAAGGCAGTTTGGAATAGTGATACACACAAGTTGTTTGTTGAATTGTGTTGAGAGCAAATGTCAAAAGAGAATAAACTAGGGACTTTTTTCAATAGAGATGGGTGGAACAAAATTTGTGTTGACTTTGTCCAAAAGATTGATTTGAACTATGATAAGAAGCAATTGAAAAATCATTGGGACAATACCAAACAAAATTGGAAAGTGTGGTATAAACTGATAACTTCAGATACTGGACTTGGTTGGGATAATATCAAAAACACGGTTTCTGCATCTGATGAATGGTGGGACGAGTACTTGAAGATAAATTGTTGTTTTTTCATTAACTTTTGAAACTTATAAACATACACATATGTTACAGTGAAAACTTTAATGACTTATTTTATAATTTTCTAGGCCAATCCAGATGTGATTAAATATCGATACAAAGAACTTGAAAATTTTGAGGAATTTACCTCTTTGTTCAAAGAAGGATATGCAACTGAAAAAAATGCTTGGGCACCTTCAGAAGGATCTCTACCAAATGACTCTATTGGACCATGTCAAATCTAATCAAGTCAATCAGAAGAAAATATAATACAAATAGATCCAGAGGTACAAGTTGAAAAACCAAACAAAGCAGCTAAACCAAATCAAACTAAAAATGGAGTTGGAGATACTGCTGGTGTCCGACGCCATAAGAGGGCCAGGGATGAGTTTCCACCACCTAAATACTCTCGTAAAGTTTCATCTGCTGCAAATATGGATGTGTATCTTGATCGTATTTGTGAAACTGATGAAGCAATAGGTGCAAGGTTGGAGAATACAATGTAAGAATGTATTAATATACTAAATGAGATATGTGAAGTCGCTAAATGAAGTGAGCTTTATTTGTTTGTTCGCAGGTTGTTTTTGAAAAAGGAACAACGAGATTTATTTATTTCCCTTGGGAATCCAAAATTGCGGTTCTTGTGGCTTCAAGATGAAAAGGCACAATATGATAGGACTATTAATAAGGTCTATTCCATATAAACTAGATCTAGAATATTCTTACTATTTAAATTAGGTGCAAGACATAGTTGTCCTTTTTCTTTCATTAAGTTTCTAGTTAGCTTTTAAAAGATTTCTAGTTAGGTATCAATTAATAGTTTTTAGTAGATACTCTTTTTATTAATATTTGAAAAGTTATTTTTTATTACTTTCTATATATAATTGAATTGAATTATTGTTTTCGCTAGTATTATTTTTTTTCTATCTCTATTTTTGTATATATCTTCTTTTGTCACCAATTTATTAAAAAAAATATTCTGATATATGTGGATTATTTATGTGCTTTATATTAATGATAATTATTTCTAAATAAAAAACTTGAGGGATAAATTATTAATTGTCTAACAATGGAATATGAGTGTTTTTTCCTAATATTATTTTTGTTTGCTAGGGTATAATGGACTCCAATGAGAAAAATGAATATGATGAATTCAAAGATCTTGCATCAGTTGTATTAGTAAGTGTTATGGTTGGTAAAATTATATTTTATTATGAGAATCATATAGTGAAATAGCCTCGTAGAGATTCAATGTATCGAGGGCATCGCTTTGTCATGGATGTTATAAATGGATATCATGAGTATTGTCATTAATTATTTAAAATGGAAAAATATGTATTTTTGCGACTTGCAAAGAAACTTCGATAAATAAATTTGCTAAGTGATAGTCGTGAGGTAAGCGTTGAAGATCAATTGACTATCTTTTTTATGAATATTGGTCATAATGAAAGGAACAGGATGTTACAAGAACGTTTTCAACATTCAGGAGAAACTATTAGTCATCACTTCAACACAGTGTTGAAAGCTCTTATGAACTTTTCCATGTCAGTAATTATTGCACCGTCATTTGAACAAATACCAAGTTATATACGTAATAATCCTAAATATTGGCCACACTTCAAGGTAACTTTTTTCCATCAAGTATCTACTTTATATTTTACTATGAAATATATATTTCTATCTAATGTTTCTTTATTTTTCTTTTTGTTTTTAATTAGGGTTGTATTGGTGCAATTGATGGAATACATGTACATGTTATTATCCCAACTAATGAACAACTTGCATATCGTGGGAGGAAAGGTGATTGCACTCAGAATATTATGGTTGTATGGTCATTTGATATACGGTTCACCTTTATTTGGGCAGGATAGAGCTCACGATTCTCGTATATTTAACGAAGCTATTCATAGACCAACTTTGAAATTCCCCATGCCTCCCATAGGTTAGTAGTCATATAAAAGTCTTATTTTTTATTTTTTATTTTTTGATATGATAATGCATGTATTTGCTCTCTCTAGGTAAATATTATGTTGTTGATACTGGGTATCCAAATATACCTAGATTTTTAGCACCTTACAAAGGGGCATGCTATCATCCAGAACAATTTCGAAGGGGACAACGGGCAAGTGGACCTAAAAAATTATGTAATCACTCCCACTCATCATTAAAAAATATAATTGAGCGTTGTTTTGAAGTATTAAAGTCTCGATGGCCAATTTTTAAAAAATGGCCAAATTTCCTTTTAAAACTCAAAGACTAATTGTTGTTGCTTCAATGACATTACATAATTATATAAGACAAGAGGCAATAGTTGATGAAAAATTTAAATGTTATGATGAAGATGAAAATTACATCAGTTGCAATGAAGAAACAGAGGTTGACTTAGAGGAATATGATGACGAATCATATGAAACTATGAATGAGCAATAAAGTCAAGAAATGGCTATTGTACGTGATGCTATAGCCGATTCCATATACCAGACAAGAGGATTTTGACTATGATGATTTTTTTCAATTAAATTTTAATTTTTGAATTTGAACATCTTGTTAGTTTTCATTGTTCAACTTTTTTTTCTTGGGTTGGACATCTTTATTAGTTTAAGGATTGAACTTGAGATGATTTTCAATTAATTATATTTACAAGCTCATTTTATTATATAATATGTATTTCATGTTCTATTTTTAATGAGCAATGTAGTGTTGATATTATATATACTTTTGCATATAAAAAAAATCTTTGCAACATGTCATGTATTATTTTTTTTAAGATAGATTTTCTTGAATTTAATTACTTCACTTTTAATAGAAATATTATGCTTTTGAACAATGGTATTAGAATTGTTATTGATTACAATTACTTAAAAATAAAAGTGAAAATTATGAAAAAGAAATTGAAACTATGAGTTGCAATTTTTCCATTAATCTAATTTGTGAATTTTTTTTGAACAGTTTCACAAAAAAATTAAATCAATAATTGATAAAAAAATAAAATTATATATTACTTAAGTATTGATAAAAAAAATCAATTAATTCATATACCGTAGAAAATACTTTTAATATAAGTAGATGCAATATTATTAAATCAATGTTAAAGATACACTTTTCTATTAGTTTACCAAACATATTTTCATGTGAAGGATGAACTTTTAATTCTAAATCACTTGTTTGAAATAAATTTCATCAAACATATATTAATAATATAAAAGAATTTTTTCAAAAAACACTTAATAAAAAATTTATTTAAAAAATGAACTTATACTAAAAGTATTCCCGCACAATATTTTGTTATATTTTTCCTTTTTGGCTAACTAGAAACTTCTTCAAACCCCAGATGGGTCCAAATTTCTAGAGAGAGAAATAGGGAAGCATGGGGATGAAGGAGGTGGTGTATGCCTTATCGCCATTTTAGCAGAAGGTGATGTTGGGCTTCTGGAAAGATTTATCGAAAAAGATCGCCCACAAGATCTCCGATAATTGGATCAACGCCACTCTCTTGCTCGGCCCTCTTGTCGGCAACTATTCACAAGTATATTGTGTATATGTGTTTTCTATTTTACTTCTTTATGTGTGATCATATTGATGGTATTAATATTATTGTCTAGATTTGCGAGTGGGGCTGTTATTTTACGTTAGGGTGAAATATATGGTTGGGAAATTGTGTAATCTGGTTTTGTTTTTAAATAATTATTTGTTTATAGAGCGAAATGCAAACTTTGTGCTATTTTTGAGGTGCAGTTCATCATCTTTCTATATTGTACTCCTATAATACTCGAATTTCAAAGACAAGTAGGATCAAATCACAAAATAGTAAGTTTTTTCTTTATCTGACATTATGAATGACTTGTGAAGGACTAAGAAATCCTTTTATGACTTGGATAGATCCCAAAGATAGTAAGTCTTTTTTTTATCTGACATTATGAATGATTTGTGAAGGACTTGAATATTTTTATGACTTGCAAGTTCTCTTATTCACGAAATTCGTCCTGTTTAAGTTTCATAATTAGTTACTAAGGAGAAAATAGGTGAATTGAAACTGTAGTTTGTGGAAAATATATGTTTAGCCTTGATTATTTTTAAAATTTTACTCTATTAGTGCCTCCAATGTTTTGTTTGGAAATTGTATTTCATTTGATGTTTATTACCCACACTTATATGTAGATTAGCATAAAAGTTCAGCATGATGTAATTGCTCCATCATGGTAGAAAAAGGGTATTGTAACACCTCATCACATATCAATTGTGCAGGCCCAAGTGATTAGTTAATATTGTCTTTGGTAACTTGTCTTCATGGGTTAATCATTTTAGGCCACATAGCTAGTGTCCAATGATGTTGACAAGGTTAGAAGTTTATCCATAGTCCTTATATATGGTATCAAGTAACCCTTAATAGTTCTGACTACTTGAGTGAGCTTGGACTTGTGGACTGAGTCATGGACCATGAATTAGATACAACGAGGATGTGTTTATTTGAGTAGGGAAGTTTGTAACACCCCATCCCAAATGAGATTGTGAAAAGTTTGGTATAGTAAATGAGTCCTTAAGGCTTCATTTGGATTAATGAATTTGAAGCTAAGAATTTAAAATCCATAATAACAAATCCATTGAACTTATTTGAATAATCTCATAATGCAATGGATTTCAAATCCATGAACTCCTATTTTAAGCTATTTTTTAAGTTATTATGGATTTCAAATCTATTTTATATGGAGTCATTTGAAATCCTTCCATCAAATCAAGATCCTTCAATCCAAATACAACCTAAATGATTTTTAATTCTCAGTTTGGGTTTAAGTATTTTGGGCTAGTTTTATGTGAGCCTAACTTGTTTCCATGCAAATAACATCAAGATTACTCTTGTCATGTTACCTACTGGGTCGTAAGTAACTATTTCATTTTGCTACCCCTTCTTCTCTCCTCTTCTTTTAGTCCACTGCCACTGCCCGCTTGCCTCTCCACCACCTCCCACCAGTTGATATTACTCTTTAACAACACACACACACACAAAATGTGATACATATACATATAGATGAAACAACTTCTAGACTTCAACCAACGCATGGATGAAATCCAACGGGCATGGCGACACCACCATGGCCATGTTGCGCCCAAAAGGCAGAGGATGTCATCTTCTTCAAATGGCATCTGAAATTTGAAAAAGTGTGATTTGAGGGTGAAATTCTCTTTAACTCTAGTTGGGACCTTGGCCTTAGTTTGTTAGTGTTATCATACCCGCCTTGGGTGGATTCATAATCAAATTTGGTTCACAGATCAGGCCAATTATTCCAGACTTGATTAACTCAAGCCTAATTTCGGATTGCATTTGGATAGTTTTGTCCATCCAACCATTTCTATGTTATAATGGTTTTATCTGTAAAAAAGATTGATTCTAGTGGTATATATAGATTGGAGAAATCTTTGGAGCTTTTGATGCCAGATACTTGGTTGATGTGAATATGAAATGCCTTGGCTAAATCTCTCATATGAAATGACATTATCGGTATGGAGACACATGTTAGGAATCACTAATGCTGTACTGAAGTGAAGTTAATGAGGGAATATTTGTGTGTGTGTTTCACACCAGGGTGATAATTTTTTTAATTTATAATGATTCTTTCTTTCACAATATTCTTGAATGTAGTGTAGAATTTGATTTTTACTCTGATGGGCTGGTAGACGTCTGATTACTCTTTATTCTAGTAACATCTTTTTTTGAATAATTTGGACATTTATCAAATTTTTATTGTTACATTTCATTGTAGAATTATGCTCTTCTGCTTTTCTTGTTATGAACACAGTGCAACATGATTTGGTTGGCTTGTCATTGCAACCTAAGTTATCTTTGACATTTATGTTTTGGACTCTGTATATACATATACATAAATACATTTTTTCCCCTTCAAGGAGCTGCTATATAATTAATAGTCTGGCTAATAATCAGTTTTCTTTGGGCAATTTCTTTGAAAGTGGAGATTGGCTGTGTCATTATAATCTTATGTAATGATTGCATTTACTTGGGTATTGCAAATGTTGTGTTATCTAGTGTTCTATGTTTAATGAGTAATATGATGAAGCGATTCACTCTGCCACTCGCATGTGCTAGTAGGTATGTGCAGTTGTACCAGGAAAAGGAGAAGATGGACCATAGATACTGAAAGTTAATATAATTCTCTGTGAAAGCTCTCTAATGTGTAGTTTTACCTTTTACCATTCAATAAGTTGATATATGTTTGCCTGTTATTGCAGGTTATGAATTCTGAATTTATGTTCATTTGTAGATATTAGTTTTTTGGACATTTATCATGTATTCAAATGCGTTTTTTTGTTTGAGTGTGTCAAAGATGTAAAACCGGCTTCCATTTAAGCTATACGAGTTCTATGGGCATTGAATGGTAGTACTAACTCAAATTGTCCGCCTGACAAATTGGTTATGGCCTCTGATGCTTGACGAATTATACGAACTCGACTAGGGCATTATATATTCACTTTTGATTACAAAGTTATTCAATCATTCGACAACCATTCTAGCATAGCATGAAAGCTAAGATGCATTTGCTCAGAATTTTCCCGTTTACATGCTCCCTTTGGTAATAAAACAATTATGAGCTGTAAAACAAATGTGCTATTTGTCTAATCTGTGATCTGGGCATCATGGAAATTAAATAGCTCTTGCTCAATTGTCTTAGTTTAATTGTATTTTAGTTTTGGCCGAAATGTTGGTTAGCTGATAACCGAGCAACAATGTGTTGCTCTCTTTTTTGTCCAAAAGCTAAGATGTCTAAACATTCTTTTTAATTTTGAGCGAGAAATATATATATAT
Organism: Paulownia fortunei; assembly: GCA_019321725.1. Lineage (NCBI taxonomy): Eukaryota > Viridiplantae > Streptophyta > Magnoliopsida > Lamiales > Paulowniaceae > Paulownia > Paulownia fortunei. The sequence goes on along the minus strand of JAGSPU010000231.1, from coordinate 20,693 downwards.
ATATATATGTTATATCACAGGATTGATATGATTTAGATTATGCTAAGAGCGTGTTTCTATAGTTTATAAGTTATTTTTGGTATTTATAGGATTTTTATTTGTAATTTTTCACATTATTTATGGGTTTATCATCTAAACTTTTTATCCAACAATTTAAAAATATTTTATGAGCTCACATATTATATTTTGCCAAGCACCTCCACAGATGTGTGCATGGAAAAATTAGAATTTAATCATTAAAGGTAAATATAATATTTGGAGAATTGCAATGAATGATTGTTGTATACAGAGGTTTAAGTTAAGCTGTTAAACTGAAGGGAGATTTTATATCTAATGATCATATTATGTCATATTTTTATCCATAGGGTGAGGTGAGAATTAGACCAAACTCTTACCCCTTGGGATGCTTTGGGACCAATTGAGTTACCGGTGACATTTGCCTCTATTATAATTTAAATATATCTAATATAATATTTCTAACAAATTGTACTCTCAATTAATTAGAAAAAGTGAGTACATTTAAAGTTTGAGTTTAGTCCTTAGGTTTCCAAATCAAAATAAAACTTACTCTTACTTTTCATCCCATGTATAATAAATCACAAATTCCCCATTGGAATTTCAAAACCCAATATACCTTTACCACCCATTTCCCCCTTTTCTATTTTTTTCTCAAAAGTTTCTACCCCCACCAGCTCGTCCCTCTCTCATCTCCCCATTGCTGCCCACAACCGCCTCCACCTCTACCAAGCCTTTTTCCCCTTCTCTTTTACCCATTCCATTTTTTTTTCTATTATTGTTTTTTTTTTCTCATTATACTTAACCAAATTGTTCGGAACTGCACCGTTTAATTTACCATCAGGACCAATGTTTTAAAATTTGGATCGGATGAGTTGTTCGATCAATCCAACTATAAATTAATGGTCGATTCAGTCCATTTAGATGCAAAAAAATCAAAATTTGGGTTAAACTGATCAAAATTTTTATTTTATTTTTGTTTATATATTTTTTTAAAAAGCTTAAACTTGATATTTAGTTATATGTATGTGATTATTTGAATTTTGGATTTTGTTAAATATAATTTTTAGTTAGTTATTTATCTTTTTTACTTATAAATAATATTTAGTCTATTACGTCACTATAAATAGAAAAATATAGTCAAAGGCATCCAACAAGAAAGTTAACGAGCCTAATAAAAGTCCAATAAGTGATTTAACCACTGCCAACTAATTTGACCACTGATCTATTTATGAAAACACTGACCATAACCATCTACGTCACCTTTTTTGAGAGTAAAACACCACCTCTACTTCTAGTTTCTCTGCCCATATTTTCATATTTTTGGGCTTTTTCCAAAATCCATTTTCTTTTTGAGTTGGAATTTGTTTCTCAGGAAAATTATATAGAACATATGCTTAATTTCTTCAATTTAGAGTAGAATTTTGATTTGTTTTTGGAATGGCTTAGATTAGGTCATCTTCTTCTAAACAGTAATGATTAGAGAGTAGTTTGCATATTTGGTTGCTTTCTTAAAACCATTAATAAAACTTGGTTGCATTTGCTATTTAACTGATTGAAGAGCAGTTTGCGTTTGATTGAATCAGTGTCGATTGTAAAGTTTCATCTACTCTATTGATTAGTATAGTTTTTGTTAGAATTAGCTTAAATAAAGACTTGAATTTGATTGCTTTAAATCAATTTATCTCATCGGAATTCAAGGAAAATTTATGGATAATAGAGCTTCCACTTAGATTAGTATTTTCTGTTGCTTGATTAAAAGGCTTCCACAGATATTGATTAATTTGATGCTTTACTTTCTGAACTTCATTTTTGCAGCTTTTCACATTTCAATTGATACACAATACATACAGAATTAAAGTCAGGATTACTGTAGTGGTGATCATCATGATGAGGATTCATAGCACGACAAGACTGATACATATATTGAGAAAGAACAAGATGAAGAAAGCGAACAACAAAAAGGAAAAAAAATCTACAAAAACCAATGGGAAGTGATCGAAAATATTGAAAAAAGTATCAGGGTCTATTTTAATGTAATACTCAGGCGTTATACTATTCACTAAGTCAATATGATTCATGCATTACATGCTATTCGTATGTTAATTGCATTGATACTAACATGACATAATTTATTTTATGATGGCATTCTTGATCATTGAATTTCTAAAATTCTTCTATGTGTTAGTTGTTGATCTCCTCTAATCTAAGTAGTTAATTTTACCTTGTGCTAAGAAGAAAAATTAGGTTGGTCAATATATTGGATATTCATGGGTTACATGTTATAATTTCAGAAGTGTTAAGGGTATTATTAGTAAGCGTATATGATTTGATTCGGTTCCATCAAGATGTTTCAAAAGTATATGTGATAATTTTCATACTTGGAATATTATACATAAGATAATATGATTGAAATATAATATGACAAGGTCCATATGTGCGTAAGACTATCGAAGTGTAATGTTGACAATCATGCAAGAATTGAGTGTCAATTGAGTTAGAAATTAAATTAATAGTTGGGAAACCATCGTTCAAAATATTTTTAGAATCTTATGACATTTAAAACAGATTGTAATTAGCTAAATAAATATTGAGAACATCTTATTTAGGCTTGCAAAATTGGGTGGAAAATCAGATTTTTATCACAAGTTGCCACCACAAACTTCTTTGCCACCTCATACTTACTTTAGTTACCTATATCTCCCATTTTTTCTTTCTTCCTAAGCCATAAACACGATGCAAATTATTTTTAGACAAATTTCACCTTTCAAACCTCCATCGTAAGCTTCTAAGTTGTTCCCAAGTGATTCCAAGTGAAAGAGAAGGCAAAAGAAGTAAAGGGAAGTGGTAATAAACAACTTGAATCTGAAATTGTACATATGCGAGCTTAACTCATGTTGTTTTGCATAAGCTTTTATATTTTTTGAGGGTATGAATTTTCAAACTTCTATTCTTGTTTATAATTATGTTAGGGTGTTATTATGCACAAAAGAAGGGTTCTTGGTTGCAAAAACTTAATCTGAACCACTAAGGATAAAATTGGATATTTGCTGATTTTTTATTTTTTAACTTTTAGAAATGCATAATATGCATAATTGGAGGTAAGTTTGGAGAGATTAGTAAGTCCAAATATGGTAAGAAAATTCAAGAAATACTCAAAACAGTCACTATAGAATATTCAATTTTTGTATTGTGTGAAGGGTGCTGATTCTGCTGATGTGATTCCATTACTTTTAGCAAGGTCATGGCATGGTTACCATTATGCACATGTTATCTAAGAGTGGTAAAAATCTGGGAATGATTAGATGTGCTTAAGGGTGAGAAAAATTTCATGAAACTCAATTGGAGCAAGCAAATGTGAAAAATCTGAATCTGTCCAATTTGATATTTTACCATGTTCCAACCTCTATATGTTATTATTGAGTTCTAATGATTGGGAACTTATTTTGTCCATTCCTTGCGGTTATAATACTTTAATTATATAATGTTGATATAGATGAAAAATTGTGGTAGTTGTGAGACTATCTTTGATTCTAGCTGTAACTTGAAAAAACTTGATCATTACCTAGTTAGCCTTGATGTTCAAGGTCTTACTATTAGTATGTGTATTTAATTTGTCAATTTGGGGATGATGTTTGATGTTAGATCGTATTATAGGTTGTTTTTCATCTAAAGTTGGGGAAAAAGACTTAACACACCTAAAATAAGCCACTAATGAAATTAAAGGTAAGTAAAAATTCATTTATAACTATAATGCATGGATATCGTATGTTTTGAAGTAGTTTATATCGAATATGTTTGTGACATTTGAATAAATCTGATAACAAGTATGTTATATATCTTATGATGGTTATGATGTTTGAGAAGATGATTTTAGAGCAAAATTTCATTCCGTTGAACATACAATTCATGAATATTTTCACGTGTCGCATGAAATATGAGCATAGTTGAAATTTTTGCATGCATGATATAATTTGAGAAATGAATTGAAGTTATAAAGATATATTGTTGGTCACTAGTAGTGCATCGAGGCATATTTATTTGACATTTCTTAGCATCACAAGCCATATACTTCTCAATCATCATAAGTGAAGATAGAGGATGTACCTTTGGTGGTCATAGGAGGATGGTCCACTTGATTGTACCTTTGTTATGTTATTATTAACTTCACGAGTGAGATACTTCTTGGGTAATCACAAGAAAAGATATGGGGTGTACCTTTGGTGGTCACTAGAAGATAGTACACTCGATTGTGTCAATTTAAGATTGGTCATTTGATTATTGATATTAATATTGGGCTGAGCACTTTCCGATGCTTAGTAGATGAGTCAAAGGCCCTATGAAAAGAAATAATTTTGAATGAAATATTTGGATTTACGAGTACTTAAATATGATGCATTTACAGTATGATATCTTGAAAATAAATTAAGACCTAATTTACCTTGAAGTATAGTGTACAACAACTTTGATGTGATATACAAAGGTAAACTATGTTGTTTTAATGATTCAAGAGACTACTCATGTGCGTAAATGTTTGAAAATGAACTACTTAAACCAATAAGTTTTATTCTCAACAATATTAATGCGAAGCAATAGTGAATGTGGTAACCTTAAATGTTTAGTAGTGCATATATGTGCACTCAATACTGTATGTATGTATTTTAAGACCTACTTTGCCTCAAAAAATTTTAATCCTTCTATCAAAATTAGTATACTCATGGTCAATTAGTGCCATATGTCTACCACTTAGAAGAACAAGTAATACCACATTTGTGTGTACTTAATATGACACCAGATTTTAACCTTAAAATGCCTAATTTTATATGTCCAATAAGTCTCTCGTGCACCTTGATTTTCTTTGACAAAAGGACTCTACATGCCAACAAATTTTGATCATTCTATAAGTACATATTAATTAAGTACCACATCTATGTCAGTTTAATACTGCATGTGGAAAAATGCATTAAAGGATATGCATTCAGATCTACAATATTGAATATTCAGTACCACACACTTATTCATAAAGTGTATGTTTCAGTACCACAATGTTATTTACAAAGTACTACAAACAAAATGTTCAATATCACTATTTTATTCACAAAGTGTTGAGAAATTGCATGTTTAGTACCAAGTTCTTATTTATAAAGTACTACAAAATTGAATGTTCAATGCCACAACCTTATTCATAAAGTATTGAAACATTAGTGTCATGGAATACAACTAAATCAAAAAAATATAGGTTACCTTTTTTCCTCTAAATAAGCTTTTTTTTTTTTTTTTTGGAAATATCGCTTTTAAATGTTGTATCTGGACAATTAAAACCAAAATGCAGACTTTCAACAATTAACATGATATTGAACTAAGCCACCCATGCATTTGTTGTCTCACTCACAGCCCGCATGTCTCCTTCAAGCTTTCTTATCTCAAGCTCAACAACCTACTCTAGAGGTGTTCATAATCCGGTTAACTGATCGAATCAAATCAAAACCAAAAATTCGGTTTCGATCGAAATCGAACAAAAAAAATCAGTTCGATTTTGGTTTTCTATTTTATAAAATTTCGGTTTCGATTTTTGGGTTCGGTGCACCAAATAGAACCGAAAACCGATTTTTTTTTAATTTTTAAATTTGTATTTAGAAATTATTAACTAAATCAAAAAGAAAGTTAGGCAAAGTTAGGCAGATAAAAATAAGAAATAAGTACTTAACCCTACAAAGAAAGTTAGGCAGGAATAAATAAAAAATAAGCATTTAAACAAAATGAAAATAAAGAAAAGGAATGACCCATACGAGCTCACATATCAAAATCTAAGTTGTTGACTCCATACTCTTTTGGAGAAACAAAAAAGAATCTATCTTTAATGGAGAGTTTGTTTCAAAGAAAAACTATCAGACTATTAGTTACCAAACCAGAAAGAAAGTTAGGCAGCCAGAAGTAAGAAATCCTAATCACCTTCGCTCACAGCTCGGTATTCGGCCCATTCCGCCATTCGTACTCTTCACTCAATCATTCTTGATTCTTTAGTAGTTTAGTCCGGTCGTCCAAATATCCACCATTTTTCTTCATTACAATTGAGCTCAAGCAAATTTCTGAAATAAGGTATTCTAAAAAATCCCTAATTTATAATACTCTAGACACCAAACTATATATGAAATATTTTATGAATTGGGATAGGTTATCAAAATGCATTGTTTAGTTTGTTTTTGCTTTATTTATAAGTTATAACTATTTCAATTACTATGATTTTTTGGATATCTTAATTGTTTGGCTTTATTGACAAATATAAGAATTTAAATAAAATTATAATTAAAAATTAATTTCTACATAGTTGTATCGAAGTTAGATCTAGATTTACATTGGGAAATTTAAAAATTTGGACCTTGGTTTGATTAAAATAAATCAAAATTGCAGTTAAATTAATCTATTTTATGTTGGGTTTATTAACCCCATATGCTATAAGACTCTTTATAATATCAATTATATTTATTTTCTTTTCAGTTTCTAGTAATGAAACTAATTTAAGTATAAAGTTCACAAATATGAAATATCTTTGTAGGTTTCATAATTTTTTTATTATTTTTTTAATAATGTATTAATGTGAGACAATATGATAGTCTAATTCCAATATGAATAAATTTGTACAAATAAAAAGTACAGGACCTTAATAATATGTGATAGATACAATAGATGAAATTCAATACTAAAAAAAATCAAAAAGAAAATATTTTATTCTTATATTACTAGTACTATATTTGTTATTAAAATATCTTAATAATTTATTTCCATTTATTTTCAGATATGGAAAGTGAGCAAGGTCGAGTTGACACAACATGTTTGAGGACTTCATGTCCATTTCCTATATCAAGTACAAATCCTAATTCAGTAGGAACTGAATTTGAAAATACAAATGAAACGGAAGAAATGGAGCATTTAGAAACACTAAAAGAAGTTGAAGGACAAAATGAGAGGCCAAAGAGGAAAGAAATGTCAAGAAGAGCTCGAGCTTGGGATCACTTCATTCATTACACAGACAAAGATGGAAAGCTTAGGGCAAAATGTAAGTATTGTGATAGAACATACTTTAATGAGAAAATATGGAATCATACATAAAGTTGAAATCCCTTATCACCCTTAGACAAATGGACAAGTTGAACTTGCAAATAGGGAGATAAAATAAATTTTGGAATTAAAATGCAAATGCCACATAAAATATAATACATTATGAAATATCAATTAAAATGCAAATGACACATACGCAGAACTTTGTTACAAAAATATTTTCCCTCATCACTGATAATAGATCTAGGAATTCCAAATCGACTTAAAATATTTTCTTTAAAAAAAATTATCACTATTTTGTGATCATTGTTTCGACAAGAAATTGCCTCGATCCATTTTGAAACATAATCTATGACAACCAATATGTAAAGAAAATCAAATGATAATGAAAATGGCCCTATAAAATCAATACCCCAATAGTCAAAGATTTCAATCACTAGGATAGGGTGTAGGGGCATCATATTTCTCTTTGAAAGAGACCCTAACTTTTGACAATTTTCACAACTTTTGCAGAAAGTGTAAGTATCTTTGAAAAGAGTTGGCCAATAAAATCCACATTGCAAGATTTTTGCAGTAGTTTTCTTTACAAAAAAATGACCACCACATGCTTTTGAATGATAAAATTTGACAATATTACCTATCTCATTGTTAGGCACACATCTTCGAAAGATTTGATCCGGACAATATTTGAATAGGTATAGATCATCCCAATAAAAAAATTTAACCTCAGTCAAAAACTTCTTTTTGTCTTGAGAGTTCCAATGCGATGGCATCTTTCCTGTCACAAGAAAATTAATAATGTCAGCAAATCAAGGTAAAATAGAAACATTAAATAGTTGTTCATCAGGAAAAGTGTCATTAATAGGTATGGTTTAGTCATCACAAACAAGTCTAGACAAATGATCAGTCACTACATTCTCTATTTCTTTTTTATCTCGAATAGTAACATTAAATTCCTGAAGTAAGAGAATCCACCTAATCAGTCTTAGTTTAGCATCTTTTTTTGACAAAAGATATTTCAAAGTTGTATGATCACTGAAAACAACAATTGGTGAGCCAACAAGATAAGATCAAAATTTATCCAATGTAAAAACTACAGCAAGTAATTCTTTTTCAGTTGTTGTATAATTCAATTGAGCACCATTTAAAGTTTTACTTGCATAGTAAATAACATGATTTTTTATCTTTTCTTTGTCCCCAGACAGCTCCAACAGCATAATCACTAGCATCACATATTATTTCAAAAGGTAAAGTCCAATCTGGAGGCTGCATGATTGGAGCAGACGTAAGCATGCTTTTAAGCTTAACAAAAGCATTTTCACAATTTTTAGTCCATTCAAAAATAGTGTCTTTTGTTAGAAGATTACACAAAGGTTTAGATATTATACTAAAATCTTTGATAAATCTTCTATAAAAACCAGCATGTCCTAAAAATGATCTAATCTCCTTCACAGTCTTTGGTGTTGGCAAATTAGCAGTTAACTCAATTTTAGATTTATCAACCTCAATACCTTCTGATGATATAATGTGTCCAAGAACAATACCAATTGTTACCATGAAGTGACATTTCTCCCAATTGAGCACAAGATTCTTTTCTTCACACCTGATCAAAATATTTTCTAAATTAGATAAGCAATCATCAAATGAATTACCAAAAATAGAAAAATCATCTATGAAGACTTCAAGAAAACGTTCAATCATGTCACTAAAAATACTAAGTATACATTGTTGGAATGTAGCTGGTGCATTACATAATCTAAAAGGCATCATTCGATATGCAAAAGTACCAAAAGGACATGTAAAAGTTGTTTTCTCTTGATTTTCAAGTGCAATTGCAATTTGATTATACCCAGAATATCCATCTAAAAAGCAATAAAATTCGTGTCCCACAACTCTTTCTAAAATTTGATCCATGAAAGATAATGAAAAATGATCTTTTCTAGTAACTGAGTTGAGTTTTCTATAGTCAATGCACATTCGCCAATTAGTAATAGTCCAGTTAGAATTAATTCATCATTCTCATTCTTGACTACAGTAACTCCAGATTTCTTAGGTACAACTTGAGTAAGATTTACTCATTTGCTATCAGAAATAGAATAAATGATTCCATTATCTAAGAGTTTAATAACTTCATTTCTTACTACTTCTTTCATATTAGGATTTAGCCCTCGTTGCATTTCTCTAGATGGTTTAGTATTTTCCTCTAAATAGATATTATGTGTGCAAATGAAAGGATTAATACCTTTAATATCAGCAATGGTCCATCCTAAAACATTCTTATGCATTTTCAGAATTTCGATCAACTTACCTTCTTGAGATGCATCGAGTTTGGAAGAAATTATTACTGGAAAAGTCTCATTCTCACCCAAGAAAGAGTATTTCAAATTATTTGGCAAAGGTTTCAATTCAACCATGGGAGTTTTAATACTTGATGGAATAGATTTTACTATCGATGATGAAAGTTCTTCGAACCTTGGCTTCTAAAAATATTTTTCTTGTACCTACAAAATTTCAGAGATAGTATTAGTATGTTCCTTTTTATAAATACTTTCACTTTCAAAACAAGTCTCCAAAGAATCTGAAGAGTTAGTAGTAGTAAAGTATTCATGAACAAGTTCCTCAATTGAATCCACTTCTTGTACGTCGACATCTTCTGCAGGTTGCATACAAACATTAAACACATTTAGTTCCAAATTCATATTTCCAAATGATAACTTCAAAATACCATTTCTACAATTGATCAAAGCATTTGAAGTTGCAAGAAAAGGACGACCCAAAATGATAGGAATTTGTGTATGTGTTGTGCAACAGGCTCTGTGTCCAAAACAATGAAATCAACTGAAAAGTAAAACTTATCAATTTGTACCAACACATCTTCTACTATTCCCTTTGGAACTTTAATCGAACGGTCAGGTAGTTAGAGTACAACAGAAGTTGTTTTAAGTTCTCTCAAACTTAACTGTTCATAAACTGAGAAAGGTAGAAGATTTACACTAGCACCAAGATCAAGCAAAGCACGTTCTAGTGTTTCCTATGATACATGAAATGGTGGACAACCTGAATCTTTGTACTTTGGTGGAGTGAATTGTTGAATGATTGAACTAACACTTTCAGTTAAAAATGCCTTCTTTTGCACATGATGTTTTCTTTTGATTGTACACAAATCTTTCAAAAATAAGGTGGAACTTGCTTGATTGCATCCAATAATGGAATATTAATCTTGACTTGTTTAAAAATTTCAAAAATTTCAGCATTTGAGTTCAATTTCTGGGTTGCTTGCAATCTTTGAGGAAAGGGTGCTGGAGCTAAATATTTTTGTTTTCATCATTTTCACACTTACCTTCTTCAAACTTACCTTCATCGTCAAGACTATTTCCAATTTTCATTTCTGGAGATGGATTAGAAACTTTCTCCTTGGGATGAATAGTCTTGTCAATAACTTTTCCATTCCGAAGAGTTGTAACTGAATTAGCCTCATTGACTGCATTTTTACCTGAAGAAGAAACATGACACTGAGTGGAAGGATTAAGTTGAGGTTGAGCAGCTCGCTCCCCTAATCCAATTTTAATTTTATTATTTTTATCTCTATAAAATAAAGATTGAAGTGTAATTTTATCAAACACTCAATAATATTTATAAATATTATTTAAAAAAATATATTAAAAAATTATTTTATAAATAAAATTTCATTTAAAAATGCTGCCTAACATTCACTTTATTTTCTTGTTGCTCCCAGTGAAGTCCAAAATCCAAGGTCCAACTGGTTATTGTGCTTGGCAATAGATGATGTAACTTTTTGCTGCCAGTACAGAGTGCACCACAATTTTACATCCCATGACAGTCTCTCCTAAAAAAATATACAATTTTATTTTTGAGCTATTTTGGCAATTCATTTGTTTCAAGTTTTAACTATATGAGGCATAAAAAAGGCATGACCTATGCTTTTTCCTATTTCAATTTTATTATATTTATTTTTTAAAACTTTATAAACTAACACTATTTCATAAAAAATGTAATTATTTTTCCAAAATTATCATATCAGTAATGACATGATACGATTAATTGTTAATTATTTTTTTCAGATAAATGTAAAATTACACAAAAATTATACTTTTTTAATTTTTATGTAAATTTGGTATCAAATCAAGTAATAAATTTCTGTAACCTTTTGACTTCTTGTCCACCGAATCTATCAAATCTTTCAAGACTACTCCTTTTAAACTTCATATTGATAAGTACTTTTTTTATTTGATCTATATTTAAGCTTCTGCTGACAGCCTGACCTTTACAATGTAGTATATATATTACTCCTTGGTTAACAAATGAAATGATTAAAATTAAACATGAATAATATGATTTGATTGATAATGGGTGCTCTTTTGGACTTTGATGTTGTTATTTGATTAATATATTTTTACGATAATTATACTCAAATTTATTTTTGCACAAATAGTTATATTACTCAGTGTGAAGACAATCATTTTAAAATAGGAAGTTTTTATGCTCTTGCTCTAATCATCACTTGGAACTTCAAACATATAGGGGTTGGGTATTATAACTTTTACTTTTGGTTTATCGAGGCGAACGATTGATAGTGCACCACTAGAAAAATGATTAAGGCATTAGGCTTTCTAGCACTATTATCAAATCAGCTTGTTCCCCATGTAATGTTTCAAGAGAACATCCCCCTAGTGAAACCACTTTGAGTCTTTCAATAAATAAATATTTTTTTGTAACCATATCTTTTTACCTAACATAAATATACTATCATCTATTGTTCTAAAAATAATTGGAGTTTAAGAGATATTCCATTGATAGCGTGAACTTACAAAAGAAATTCTGGTTGGAATAGAAGATAAGTATAGGGGAGTTTCTCTTTTAAAAAAATAAAAATAAAATAAAAAATAGAAAAAAAAATTGCAAAATGAGATGTTGCAAGATGAATAAGAGGGGTTCAATTCAATAACAATAGACCCTAGTGTTGAAATTTGTAGAGTTTGAGAATTCTTTATCGATAAATTATGTCTATAATTCCATGAAGTTTTTAGAACCTTTGTTGCATCCTATCTTTTTATTTTTTAGCTATATCACTACCCTTTGGCCCCATTACAACCTTTGTTGAAGACTTTTTGATTTCGTGTGGTGCCTTCAGTGTAGTGGAGATTTACACCAAAGGAAAAAACCTATGATGTTTAACTTTTCTGTTAGAAATTAGATGATGTTTTTGTAAGGTTTTATAAGAATTAACTTATTTGAAGCATGCATAGTTCCATCACTGTTGACATTAATTATCCACACACACACTTGAGTATGCTTATTATGAAAATGTATTGATTTTTGAATGACTAAGAGTTAAACTCAACACTTGTTTGATTTTATTTCCATATTACTTTGTTGCTTCGTGAGAATAATAGTTGGAAGATAATTATTATAAGTGTTTGTGGTATCACTGCTGGAAACCCTCACGAGACTATAACTCGTCCTCTATGGGCTACCTAGGGGTTTAAAGGCTTGTTGCATATGCTAAATGCAATCATGATTTCCTACGAAAGTGGATTAGTTTAGGTTTGTTTTAGGCTTGCTTGAGGACAAACAAGGGTTAAGTGTGGGGAAATTTGATAAGTGTATATTTTGACGTATTTTTATATTAAATCCTTTATACTTCTTACTTTATTCTTATTAATATTATTATTTTATTAATATTTTATGTTAGGGAATCAATGAATATAAAAGGATCAAAAGAAGCATGTTCCAAACTTATGCAATTTTTGTATTTTGAGCATAACTTCATGATCAAAAGCCCTATGGACCTGAAGCTTGTTTCATTTGAAAGCCAAGAGATAAAAGTATAATTTTTTGTTGGAATATCAACCTAATTGAGTCTTGATTATAGCAGAAAATTTGTCCAAATGATTTCACAAAATGGATCACCAAAATTCGAATCAGACTTCAGCCCAATATTGACTTATTTGACCAATTAGATCATATCTTTTAAGCCCAATTTTATATTAGGCTAAAATATGGATATGTTATACATAAGAGGTAAATAAACAAGTTTGCTGAAGACAAGATGGTAAGAAAACGTGTCAAAATGGTAAAAACACAGGCTCTTGATATATGATTCGGTAATTTGACCATATTTTCTTTATCCAACCACCAAATTTGACAAAAGATATATGAAAATATATTAGCACCAAAAGATCTACAATTTTAGTTGTTTACGCATCTTCAAATTTTAGATGTATCTGACTGAAAAATGTAATTCAATTCAGTGGGTGAGAACTTAGTGTAACAACTTATCAACTCTTGTCAACTAGCATACCACTTGATTAACCCCTCCATTATTTGTTTAGCCTCTAGCTTACTCCAAGTACTATAAACAGGCTATGTATTAAACTTGTAAAAGAGGGGGATAGATGGTTTCTTTACCCTAAGTTTTCTTATTTGTATGTTTTCTAATAATGTAAGTTTTATAGTAGTAATAGAAATGCATTATCTAATTTTTCTTATATTTTTAGTCTTTACTACTTTTATTATATCTTTCTAAATTTCATTTTACTGAGAAAAAATAGTGAACCTCTTGAAGAATGAAGAGGAATGGTTATAAGGGTAGAAAATATTTAACTATGTTATATTATTATTTTGAGTTTTGATCTAAACCTTGTTTGTTTTGTAGTGATTCTTGATTTATGTATCTCCAATGACACAACAAATATTTAGGTTCATTTAACTTATTGTACGGTTTTACCCCACCGACTGCTAATGTGAAACCTTGATTTGTTGTTGACGAATGTGTGCATAAATGCTTGATCCCATAAATAAGTGTTGGCGTTAAGAGATAATTTGCAATAGTAAGACAATATCATGATTACCTTATTGCATGAGTTATTTGATAATATCTTCCCATTAGAACCTTCATTATGTATAGATTCCAATTGTGACAATTAATAGATGTAAAAAGAATAAATAATTATTTTTCTATCCAAAACTTAAGAGTGGATCCCTAATTCTCAATATTTTTATTACTTTGATTTATCTTTAGTTACAATATACATTAATTGTTCATATATTTTGATTCACATAAATTCCATTTTTTTAGAAATATAAACTTGAATTTTTCAAACAACTTCTTTATGAATCGATATCGGACTCACGAGAAATTTATTACTTAATACAACCTGCACTTCGATTTACAACCTTAAAGTTGTAGCAATGTCTACGAAATAATTTGAAAGATGTCGTTTAGAGAAGATGATTGGAGATGATTTATTAAGTATGTTGCTATAAAAAAAATGCATCTACCCAAAACCTGATTGGTAGATTAGCATAAATCATGGAGAAATAAGTTTCCCCATTATGTTTCTGTTTTCTTTCCACAATTCCATTTTATTCAGATATGTCACCAAAAATCAAATATTAAATTATACCACAATGAGCAAGGTGGTTAGTTGGAAGTAAACTCATCCCATCCATCACTTTGAAAAACTTTAATTTTCCTATCAAATTGATTCTGAACAAGTTTTTGAAAATTTAAGTTGTACTAAATATGCATATCCATTTAAATAGTGCTTTTATTGAAACATCTTTATAGTTGATTTTAATTGCCGTCATGTTGCCTGGTTACTATAGGAATATTCCTCGAATAATGAATTTTTATAATATAGTCAAAATACCGAAAATTTATTGAATGGTGTTGGCTGCTGAAAAAAAAATTAATTATGTGTACGACATTTCAAAATTGCTTTTTAAAAAAAAAAAAAATCTTTTTCCATTATTTTTTATATGTTTTCCTCAATTGATTTTTCAATTGTGTTTTCCAAATGTTTCTAAAAAATTTAAAACGTTTAACAGTTCAAAGCACACATATTAATGAAATGTTAATATATGATGAGATTTAAGTTTTAGTTCTAAATCGAATGTTCCTTTTTTTGAGGGGGATGTCCAAAAGTGATGTCTTATTTCATAAAATGGATATTTTTAAACTCTTCGGAAAAATAACTATGTGACATCATCAATTTTTCACTCCAACTTTTAAAAGCAAAATTATAAAGATATTTGAGAATTTCACTTTTTCGAATCTCATCTAATGTAGCATTCAATATTAGAGGAAGTTATGCGCATGGGGGCACTAAAGGCCTTTCATAATGCATATTAGTAAAAACTTTTCATACGTGGATCTTAAATAATCACACTACTGAATTGCAAATGCTCTCAAGTTTGAAGAATTAGGACTTAAGAAAATGATTTGCAGTTAAAAATTTAAAGACTCCAAATCTCTAATATAAATTGAATTTTAAATTCACAATAGTAATTAAAAATTAAAATAAATGCTAAAAGCTTTGACATTCATATCTCAACTAAAAAATGTAGGCTTGATGACCCAACAATACATCATACCATGTGCTTAAGATGTTACACTCCATGGATAATATATCGAATGTGTGAATAATGGACAAATATCCCATTTTGCCTATTATCCAATCAACCGATAGATAATAATACATCAAGTACAA
The DNA here is from genome assembly GCA_019321725.1 of Paulownia fortunei. Taxonomy (NCBI): domain Eukaryota; kingdom Viridiplantae; phylum Streptophyta; class Magnoliopsida; order Lamiales; family Paulowniaceae; genus Paulownia; species Paulownia fortunei. The sequence continues at coordinate 5,106 of JAGSPU010000231.1, read as the reverse complement.
TATGTATTATACCGATCAAACCATGTATTAGACTAGACCTTATTTTGCATATAGAATCAGAATATCATGAATTTAGGGCACTCAAACGATTTTAACTGAATCACATCAATAAACTTCCAGATCTAATGGGATCCTTCATATTTAAATAGAAGTAGGGTCGAGAAAAGTTCAAAAATTTAATAGCACTATGGATAAATTCTTTCAATAATAATTATAGTATTGATGAAAATCAAATTTAATTTCATCATTATATTATACTTATATACAAGAAATACTATTGATCCAACCCCTTCAATCGAATATTAATTTTCTTCTGTTAATGGTGTGCCATACTAGTTAATAATTTTCTAATAGGTATTTCTCATGCAAGTCTAGACCAATGAAAAAATTATATTGTAATGATAACTTACGATACTTAATTCACAATTATAAAATGTATCTGGTGGATTATGAATTCTTCGTTCCTAATATCATTCATTATATATGATAAATTGAATTAGATCTATTTATTTTCATAGGATTCATATACTAATTGGATAATCGAATCGCAACGAATATGAATCTGTTTCAACATTTGTAGTTTTATTTCGACTTGAATTGGATTCTTAATTGGTTACAAAATGATCATAATACAGAGGTATAAATACCCCGAATATTAAATTCGATTGAATCCTAATATAGATTGGATTCGAGTTTTCGACGGGGATTCAGATTAAAATTGGACTAATTTCCAAGTAAACAATCTTACTTCTTGTTATATTGATATCACAAGTCGGCCCAATATATTCAAGAGGTCTAATCGGGAAGGTTCTGGATTTGGTTTAATTTTTCAACAAAAAAGGCCGCCCATTTGCATTGACATGACCTAAGCACGTAAGCCCACAAGCTACGTTTCGCATAAATGATTTGCCTCCCAGAACCCTAGGGCTCATTTTTTCATTCTTCAAGCGCGGATCAACAACAGAGACTTCTCCGAGGGAGAAGTAAGCTTCTTCCAACCCATGCATAAGTTAATTTGTTGTTTGTGCGGTTGTATATGCAAGTATGTTTATACGTAGTGTTACAGATCGATACGTATGTCAATTTTATTGATTAGACGATTCATTAGGAATTACGAGGTTTGGAGAGAGTAGTTCTAATGTGATTTTAGTGTTTTTTAAGTTTTTAAAGGTTTTTTTTTCTGTTGGATAATTGATTATACTATGTGGGGATTGTTTTTGGGTATTCGAAAACCTGTTAAAAATTATCAATTTTTGGTGAGTTTTCTTTAGAATCTAGGCTTTTCTGATATGTTTTGAGGTATAAATCCTGTTAAATTGCATGAATGAGATGGGATTTGGGTTTTCTAATTTTTAGATGATTCATTTATATTTTATGGGAAAAGATGTAGACTTTTGTTGACCAACCAAGATGTGTGTGCTTCTTTATGTTCGTTTTAATTCTTTCATGGATTTGAATTATAGATAATATGTAATCAGACTATTTATGGGTGGTCATTTATAGGTACCTGAGTTTATTTGCTTCACTTTTGACTGTTTAGAAGTTTTAAGCTGGTTTATCAGAGAAGAGCTTGTTTTACTTTACCAACTAAGCATATGAATCTGTTTGTTTAGTCTTATGCTTTCAAGGTGGTCGAATCTAATGAAGTATACTGGGTGGAAAAATAAATAGAATAATGATATTTGAAAAGAAAAAAGAAAAACACAGATTAATTCGTTTTGTCAGCATATTCATCTGCCATTTGTTTTGTTGTATTTTTCCTTTTTGGCTAAGTAGAAACTTCTTCAATCCCTAGTTGGCGGTGCAAATTTCTAGAGAGAGAAATGGGGAAGCAGCCGGTGAGGATGAAGGCGGTGGTGTACGCCTTATCGCCATTTCAGCAGAAGGTGATGCCTGGCCTCTGGAAAGATTTCCCGGAAAAGATCGCCCACAAGATCTCGGATAATTGGATCAGTGCCACTCTCTTGCTTGGCCCTCTTGTCGGCACCTACTCGTAAGCTTATCTTATATATATGTTTGCTTGCGATTTTGTGGCACCTCAGTGGAATCACCTATTTTGAAGGCCTGGATGTGGGGGCATTACTTTTTTATGTGTTAGATCTTGTTGATGGTATGTTAATTTGTGTCGGTATTTGCCTGTGGGCTGTTATTTCACATTAAGGTGAAGGATATGGCTGGGCAGTTGTTTAATCTGGTTACTTTTTAGATAATTATTTGTTTTAAAGGCCTATTTTTAAGATTGGGTCATTATGATTATTGTCTTTCATTTTGGGATTATGCAATTACAGATATGATTGAAGTAGTAAAGTATGAAGATTGTTGTTTTGGTGGCTGAGTGTGAATGACAATGCAAATTACTGGTACTGGTGCTTGTAAATGTAAATACTTTAGACTGTGCAGACTAGAACTTGTATGTTGTTGATGGAATCCTTATTCTACATCTGGAAATGGCTTCTGAAAAATCGTGGAAATAGATGCATTGCATATTGCTTCTTCACAAACAAGATAGTATAAAAGATCTAAGAGGGCTTAGGTAGAAGAAACTTAGCTACTTCATTAAAATTCTTTCAATTCCCCCTTATATATTTTCTTTTCTTGCTATATGTTGCTATCACATCAAGTTGAATGTGTGTATGTTGCATAGCATATTTGCGGCACCGAAATAAAATTTAAGATTGGCTGAAATGGTGTGATATGAAGAGTTTTTGGGGCTAGAAGGGTTGTTCTTCTTAAGATGATGTCCAAAATACTCCGTTTACATGTATTGTAAGTTTTATTTAGATACTTGTGGCCTGAGCTTTGACTCCCTAACACATCCACCATATATAACTTTCTTTCTTTTGTTTGAGTTTATTTTTGTTATTCCATCTTTATGGGGCGGCGGGATGAAATATAGGTATCTGTAGAGTTTTTTTTTATGAAAAAAAAAAAGAATTGGATTCGAGCTATATAAAAACAATTGGGAATTTTTTTGGGAGCTTTGGTCCAACAATTAGTTGATGTGAAAATGAAACACCTTATCATCGATTATTACAAATCTCTCATGTGAAATGACATTAGTAGCATGAGACGCATCTTTTGAATCACTAATCCTTTGCTGAATGAATTTAGAGAAAGAATATGCATGTGCGCCAGGGTGATGAATTTATTTAATTGTCTAATTCTCTTATTTAATAATATTTTGAATGTGGAGTAGAATTTCAGTTTGCTCTGATGGGATGGCAGGTTGAACATGCTTCTGATTATCATATAGTACTATTACCATGTATTTCCTGTTGTATGCACACACTGATTAAACTTTAATCAATACATTGCCCTGTATATTTGAAGTTTGTGCTCCAGTTTTTCTTGTTTATGAACACAATGTAGTATAGCATGATTTGACTTATTTCTCACTTCAACCCAAATCCTCTTACATATATGTTGTAAGAGCTTGTTTACTTCATTTGATTAGGTTGGATATACTAAAATATCCAACCTAGTCAAATGTTTACTTCTGATGATGACGACATAATATATTAAGTCCTGTACAATTGATGATTTTTTATGGATAATTCATCCCACCTCATAGGTGGGATGAAATAATCACATCCTCCCATTTAAATATTTAGAATATATTTTGACAATAATACACATGATTTTGAACCATATATCACAATTTAAACCTAAACTAATTTATGATAATTTTTAATTAAGGGTAAATTAGTCAAAGACATAATAGTCCATATAATTATCCATCAAAGTACACATTTGATAAGAATTTTTACTAATATATATTTAAGTAATCATATGAAGTACACATGAGATATATTGGATAATTTAATTATAATCTCACATCTCATCGTATTTTTCATCAATCATTTCTCATCCCAACTGAAAAAGTAAACGACCCCTAAAAGTATTCTATGTAGGATAAAAAATATGGCTGGTAATCTGCCTGCATTTGAGTTAATTCCTTGGAAAGTAAAGATTGGCCATGTCATTATAAATCTTGTTTAATGATTGCATTGAGTTGGGCGCTGCAAATGCTGTGTGTTCACTATCTACTGCTATCTGTTTAGCGAGTAATTTGATGAACTGATTCACTTTTCCACTCTTGTGTGCTTGCAGGTATGTGCAGTGGTACCAGGAGAAGGAGAAGATGGAGCACAGATACTGAAGTTAATGCACTCAATTTCTCTGTGAAAAACTCCTAATTTCGAGTTTGACCATTCAATAAGCTGAGTTGTGTTTTGCCTGCCGTTGCAGGTCATGGGTTATAAGTTTATGTTCATTTGCAGATGCCAATTTCCTGACATTTATCATGTATAAATTAAAATGCTTCAAAATCCATCTGTTTGTTTGCCCATTTAAGCTTATGAGTTCTATGGATGTAGAATGTGGTGCTTGTTCCATTTGTCTGCACGACAGATTTACCATGGTCTGATGCTTGCTGAATTATACAAGCTCCACTAGAGCTTTAGGGATGTAAAATTGATTCCTCTATTTTTTGAGTAATTAAATACTGTTTTTCCAAAGCATGGTTTCTTTGACTCTGGTACTTATTTGTACAATGGTAACAATCGCTCACAAGATGCATTTGCTTAAAGTTATCCTGATTTTTGGGCTCCGATGGTACCCCCTCAAAACATTTGTGGGTGATCAAAAGATGGTGCAATTTGTCAATCTTTCATTGCTCAGTTGTCTTTAGTTATTTAAAGATTTACACAAGTTCTTTTAATTTGTGATATGAATATGTTGTTTATTGACTTAATGTGGTTAATAGTTTGGGTAGTTTGATCTTCTTCCTCTGAGGAAGAGTTTTTGAAGGAAGAAAGATGAAATAATGAGGCTTGTGAAAACAACTATTGGCCTCGACATTTTCTAGGCAAACATTCTGTGAAGAGTTATATGAATATTGAATTATTTGATATTTAGTTGTGTTCCATCCGATTAATTTGATAACACTGGAGTATAAAACTTGCTATCCATATTCCAACCGAATTGTGGTGAAATCACCCTCCCAAGTCTAGAGTAGACATGGTGGGAAGGCTTAGAATATGATTCATTAGCACGAGAATTGGGTTTAGTGGTGAATGAATAGTCACCCCAGATTGAAGGGGTGAT